>MU185856.1:102929-121163 GCA_016904865.1 Pissodes strobi | reverse complement strand
CCATGGTAAATTGAATTCTATTGTTTAGTGAATTTAAAAATGTTAAAAAGGTATCTAAGTTTCTGTTGGTTCCTGTAAAGATGCAAAACATGTCATCCACATATATACCCCAAAAAAATATATTTCGGATTAATGAATTGTTGGTGTTGAATAAATGCTGTTCAAAATCAGCCATAAAAATCTCGGCAAATAAAGGTGAAATTGGAGAGCCTATTGGTAAACCATTAATTTGTTTAAATATTTCATAATTATACTGGAAATAATTTTGATCTATACATGTACGAATTATAGATTTCAGATCGCTTTTTTCTTTTACTAAATTATCAGAGTTATCTATTAGTTCGTTAATAATACGCGAAAGTTCGTTTAACGGTATGGAGCTAAACAGACTCTTCACATCAAAGGAAACCAATATTGCATTATTTGGAACTTTTAAGTTTTTGACTTTATCAATGAAATCAAAGGAGTTTTTAAGTGCATACTTAGAATCGAATTTAATGAATTTTGGTACAATATTCGTAACGAATTGGCTTAATTTGTAACATGGAGCATTCACATATGATACTACTGGTCTGACTGGAATATTATCCTTATGATTTTTAGGTATGTCGGAAAAGAGGGGGGGGGGGGGGGGGGTGATGGATTCATTAATTTGAGAAAAATTTGTGAGTCATCAGGTAGTACAGAATTGTTATTTTTTAATAATGAAATCATTTGTTTTTGTTATTTATTAGTCGGGTCTTGCGTTTTTATGAAATCTCCATTATTCAAAAGTTCTTTGATTTTAGTATCATAATTTAATTGAGTTAAAACAGTTATCGCGTTTTCTTTATCAGATTTAGTTAATATTAGGTTATTTTGCGTTAGTTTTGCTTTTATTGTGTTTAAGGTGGAAATTCTTTTTTATTCAGTTGAGTATCTCAATTAGATTTACATTCTTCGATTTTGAACTTTTGGTAGTTAATACGCAAATAGCAATAAATTATATGTCAAACATTTCGCAACTGAACAAATATAGCATCTCTTATTGTGATTTTCTAATCGTGCTAGTGCGCTAAGCACTAGCACGATTAGAAAATCACAATAAGAGATGCTATATTTGTTTAGTTGCGAAATGTTTGACATAGAATTTATTGCTATTTGTGTATTAACTACCAAAAGTTCAAAATCTTTTTGGTTGTAGGATTGTGGAGAATATTTGAGCCCTTTTTCTAATAACTTACTCTCAGTGTCTGTAAATACTGTATGTGTGAGATTCAAAATTCTGGGATAAAAAGTGTGATTGCTGTGTTGCTGTATGCTTAAATCAATAGGTGTGACAGTTTTTAAAGAGAGTAAATACCTTAACTTATTTAGTAGTTTTATAATGTTTGTTCACTATTAAATTAACAACGATGAAGGATGGAGGATGAATTTAGATTTTAGTATTCAACTACTCCTGATAAAGGCATCATCAAGCCAAAACACATGTAGAGAAAAATATCTCATTAAATTATTTTGAAACATCTAAAATCAGTGTAGTAATTATCCCTAGTATTATTATTTAGTAATATATTTTGCAGTTGAATTATTTTTAATACAAGAACTGGCATGGACTCAGTTTTATCATCGAAGCCTAGCGGATGGTTATAAACACACTCAAAACCCGTGCAGCATGCAATAATTGTTCAAAAAATTACAAAAAACATAACTTAGTTATCAGCAAGTGGCTTGCTGTTCACATTAGCACAATACTATCAGATGTATCATCAATTTCGGCAGTTTTTTTTACCCTAGTTGCAATGTGGTACTTTTTAAAAATAAATATTAAATATTTTGTCACAAAAAAGCTTCTCATACTGGACGCTTAGAACATTATATTGTCGATATTAATTTCATTGGGGTTACCAATAATAGGATTCAGCAGATAAACGGACGTGCGATAAATATGTGTTGGACCTACAAATTATTGAATGACTACTTATGGTTAAGTCATGGGAAATTTATGTTATCTTTACACATCGTCTAAAATTGGAGTGATACTAACAATAATTCACCTCTGACTTTTTGTGGGTTAGTTACATCGTCTTCGATTTGATTGTAGACTTGATAATGTAGTACTTGAATAATTGAATAATGTTATAATTTTAAAGACCTTGGGATACATTTTGATTCTAAACTATAATTTGCATCGCATTTAGAACGAGCTAAGAAAATGGTGGGTTTTTCCTATGTAATTCTCACAGATTAAAAAAATTGGCAAACGCTGCATTACAGTTATGTACGCTCGGTGTTTGAATATGGCCTGGTTACATTATTCATCTAGGAAATATTTAAAGAAAGTTGTAAATATCTTGCTAGATGATCGCTTTCAAATGTATATATTGTACAGGTCCCTTATTAAATGGCCAGATTTACTATTCCACCCCCCTTTCTTGCTAAAACTCCATTATTTTAGACCATAGGCTCTCTTACGAGAACCTGTGACGACGGATTTCAATAATCCAACTCTCACTTAATTTATAATCACATAATTACGAACTGTTAGATTACATAAAATACTTTTTGTGTTTGTTGTTTTTGGTAAGAACTTTAGTAGTTATTCTCATTACTTATTGATATCAAATTGTCTTATAAATGTACGTAATCTATTAGATAATAAAGACTTAGATGAACTTAATGAAAACATAATTTAGAGTGATTTAGCCACAAATCTCTCCCACCTTTTACATATGAACGTGGCATCATGGCAACTAAAGCCAAGGAAAAAAACAAACATGCTCGCCAAAATGTTTTCATCGCACTCTACAGTAAATGTCCACCAAGGTAAGGCTTGGGGGACAACATCAACACTACTATGACAAAAGTTAAGTCGTGATATTCGTAAAATCCTCAAAGAACTAGAAACGCAAAAGGCATTAGGACCGGACGGAATACCTGCCATCGTGTTAAAGAACTGCGCCAACGAACTAACACCCATTTTTTTGCAGACTTTTTTCTCTGTTGTACCGAAAAGGGATTTACCCAACTTCTTGGAAAGTCGCTCGAGTGCAACCTGTTCCAAAAAAAAAACGGCAAGAAAACAACGCCCTCAAACTACCGCCTAATTGCCTTGCTTCCAATAATCTCCAAAGTCATGGAATTTGCAGTCAATCAGCTACTACTCAAGTGCCTCGAGATCAACAGATTAATTAGCGATACCCAATACGGCCTTCGCAAAGATATATTGGCCTCTGTCACTCATATATGGAGGACTGTCAGCCTCTCTCCACAGCTGGCTTGCCAGTTTGCTTAAGAACCGATCTCCGTACCTGCATTAATGACCTGCTGACCGAAACCAATAATCCTGTTTACAGTTTTGCAAATGGCAGTACCCTTGTCTCCCAATCTACATTAGAAAAACCTATATCAGCGACTGAAACTTATCACCGCAGACAGGAGGAGATTACAAAAATTAATCAAGATCTGGAGAAAGTTCGAACTTGGGGCGACAGAAATTTGATCCAGTTCAATGCAGCAAAAACTCAAGCAGCTACGTTTACCAAGAAAGCCAATACGGCGGGCCCTGACATCATTGTGGCAGGATCGACAATTCCTTCATCCTCGTCAATCGGACTACTAAATGTCTCGGTCAACAGTAATATGTCCTGGCATGACCACGTTGCAAAATCAGCCTCGCAGAAGCTTGGTGCGCTATTTCGCAACAAAAAACTGTATATACCGCAGCAGCTGTTCTTGCTCTACAAAGATCAAACAATACTGTGTTTAGAATATTACTCACACATCTGGGGTGCCACACCAAAGCGCACCTTAAAGCTGCTAGATTCCATTCAGAAGAGAGTTGTGCGTGTCGTCGGCGACTCAGAGTTGACCCGGAATCTGGATAGTCTGCAACACCGCAGACATGTGGCCGAGATCTCCCTGTTCTACAGATATTATCACGGCAGATGTTCCCAGGATTTAGCCCGCCCCCAGCAACGCCTGTCAGACAGTCACGACAGACGGCAAGAGCCCACCCGTTCATTGTACAACTGGAAACACCTAGAGCATGGCTTTACAAGGACTCCTTTGTCAAGCGCACTGCAACACTGTGGAACTTATTCCCAGGACATGTTTCTCCCAAATTACAACCTACAGCTACAGCATTCAAGAACCGTGTCAATCAACACCTTGTTGGGCGTAAAATCCTTTTAAACGTGTTAGCAAGATATAATGAACAAGTTAGTACCTATCCTTAAGGATGCGGCCAGCGCAACATGTGTGCTCCGACTTGCTCGTCGGCGTGGGAGTGGGTCAATTACTTACTCTTGACCAGGGCGCCACCTGTTTGAAATAACCAAATCCGCAGACCAAAACTAGAAGATCCTCGGTCTTAAGAATCCATAAGGGCGATCCAAAATCGAGGACTATCAGCTACACAAGGGCGATTTAAAATCCAGACGACTATTAACTACACTTGTTTGGTTGAGGTATTTCAGAGCAAATAAAAGAGATAACGCTCGTGCAGGTTTAAATTTATTGGCGTTCGTTAGGTTTGACGTTAACGTGTTGTCATATCTCTTCCAATAATCAAAATAATATAAATATAAAACGGGTAAAAGAGTTCAATTGGAAACAAGTAATAATCTATATGCTCATAAATATATAGACAGTAATTTGAATTAAAATTGCGTTGTAATAGAAGTGAATTGGATAAGGAATGATCGAACAATTATTAGACACGTTTAGCTATAACGGATTTAACATTATAATAACAAATGATTACGAAAGATCAAAACCAAGGTCAACAAATTAATCAATAATCGCAATATACATAAGGCATCTATCGTCTCATCAACTAGTAATTAAGAGTTATCCGTCTAATAGTAGCTACTAAACTTTGTGCGCGTTTACCTTGGTAGACGACTCGCAGTTGTACATAAATAAACCTTACTGATTTAGATCATTAAATACTGTTATCTGAAATTGTTATAGCTGGATAGTCAATAAATTAGTAAGCAATGTTGATCATTTAAGACAATATCAATCAAATTGTAAGAATAAGAAATGTAATATAACAAAACACTATGATCATTAATAGATCCACACTATTAAATACAGCAGTTAATTAAATTCGCATTGGTAAGCTGTCCTTACACCGAAACAGTTCCGAATATAGTTATATCAATGCCACGCAGAAAACGAAAACACGCGATATGGTACAACGCTGGAAAATACTAATAAATCGCCATCTAATACACGCTGGAAAATATCAATAACACGCCAATAATATTATGCTGGAGGATCACAAATATAACCTAAACTTATCTTTACTGGTCTTCGCCGATATCACCTACGGCCTTCTGCACGTGGACTACTGCTAAGCACCTTGGGACCCATAAAACTCTCAGTGGTATTTGAGGTAATGCCCATATCTCTATAGCTACAGTCGGTACCAATGAAACACAAGCAACTGTATTGACTGGTAGCTACTTGGTTAGCTACTTAGTCTCTCTTCAAGCTTGCTCTAAACCAAAAATAGCTTGCTCCATATACACAACTCCGAGCAAAAATAGCTCCAGCCAAAAAGTAGCTCCCATAAAAAATAGCTCCTGGTAAAAATGGCTCCCAGATGGTAATGACGAATTGGAAGCAACGCTCTCTTCTACAGGCATTCTTCGAGGAAGGAAACGGCGTACTTTGTTCCGGAATACACCGCACGTGGCAAGTTACCAACAGAAATCTTGACTTCAGGCAAAATCCATCCAATCCACATCCAAGCAATTTACTACAGCAACTCAGCAACTATGCCACTTTTTAGCTCGAAATAAGTATAATCCCCTTTAGGGTGAATTAAAAATTTTTAAACTTTTATCAGGCATACGCACTGCCTCCTTGGAAGGTTTACCAAAGAAAGAGAACGAAGCCAGGTCAAAATCGGCCACCTAGATCGTGAAATTCAATGTTAAAAAGGCAGAAAAAACTCGACCCACAGGCCGGCTTCACATTGTCCTGCAACATACGTAAAATATCACCAGCCGGTTGTCACCAAATTTACTAACATCTGCAATATGCAATGAAACGTACGTAAGGCTGTATGATATTATGTATTGCTGGCAAAACAAGGAAATCCAACGATAAAACCATTATTGACAATGACCAAACAAACAGAAACTAATTCGTTCCGGCCGGCGCCATTTAAAACTCCCAACATCAATTTGCGATCAATCGGACCTAAACGTACCTTTAGTTCCAGCCGTTGTCCTTGTTAGATCGCCTGCAAAGCAATTCGAGCAACGTTGCCAAGTTAGGGAATACACGCATTTACTAAAACATGTTGACTGCTTATATTTAAAGCGAACTCGAAAAACAGTCGTTTAACAGCAAACTAATGATCAATTAGTTATGTATTTTCTTGTTGGCTTGAACCGTAACCACGTCAAAATCGCATGAAGAACGCTAGCGAATATAACACCTGGCAACGTTCCAAGAATATCCCTTTCATTTTTATATTCGTCCATAGGCAACCAACAATTGACTCTAGTGACTCTATTACGATTTATTAATAGGTTTGTTCTAGCAGCGATTTCAAACCAAAACCAAACTATCCGGAGTTTGCAATATAAGCGACACTTAAATCGCTATGCGCAAACTCCGGAATTTATTCGCCAAGGTAAGAGCTTTAATTGAACGTTTTGAAGTGCATTGCTATACGGCCTATAACTTGAATGTTTTTCTCGATAGCAAGCGGCAGAATACGGTACGATCTATTGAATGATTATGTGCTAAGCCAGTGATATCAAACAGAGAAAATCAAGTTACGTATATAACTACCGTGCTTTCAATTTATTCCTCTAACAGCTCGATAAAAGGCAGGGTCCAAACGTGTAAGTAGTCTCTTAGTCTAGTAATAGGTCTAGGATTAAAGGTGTAATAACTGACTTTATTTGACCTCTATCTGTTACATGTTTTCATGCTAAATTGGCATGTAACAACCTTCGCACACACCGCTCGTCGGGTGCCATAGAATCTCCCTTTAGTTGTGTGGCATTGCCATAAAAAAAATTAAAATTAAGATTGAGACAACAAATCTCAATATTTTTTGAAGAAATTGTTTGTGTATCTTATAAAAATGCGTCCTAAGGATAGCAAACAATAATTAATGGATGTGCAAGCCTTAACGAATAAATTTTTAAGGAGAAAAGTACATTATTTATTTATATTAGTTTAAAATGTCATTGATGTAACTCTCAATGACACGTCTCAATACCATTGTATCGAAACCCTATTGCTAAAAATGTTATAAGTAATAATTACCTATTACTGGGTGCCTCTTAGCAATAGAATACTCCTTACTGCACAGTTCAGTCTCAAGCAAAATACACTCATCCCTACAAACTCGTCTTAAACTATTTGTCAGTCTTTTTCTGATATTCTTGAATTTCTTCTTGGTCTCATTCGTGACTAATTTGAAATCTTCAATGTGGGTTTGCTGGAACTGATTGACCACTCTGTGATCTAAGCATAATGGAAATGCTGAGAAACATATACTTGGTTGGGCGAATTTGTTACAGCTGCTTGATATGTCGCTAAAAAATACAGTCACAGAATTATCTCACTGTAATAAAACAAAGTAATTTAATTATCTAGTTCACTTCATAATTATTAACTGTATATAACTAACTCTATGACAATTGACTTAAAAATAGATATTTTAAAAGCTTGCCGCTGTAACAATGGAAATTATGGCGACTGTATTAAGTTCACAAATTGCTTCGACCATCATTGGCAAATTCCTGATATTTTATAAATTTTTCTTCGGTGGCCTCCTTTATGTTATTGCATTTTTCTATCTTTGTAAAGCACGAAAATATCAGATTTATTGTGTATGAGTATAATTTTAGCGCTTTGTTCCTCATTAACGCGTGAGTATTTGTATCAAGATACAATCACATTTTTCAGATTTATTGGTGGAAAATGCCAGCCAAGGCAGGATCTAATGAGGAAAAGTGTGTAGTTTGGGTTGGAAGTTCACCAGCGAGTTTTGTCTTTTTTTTTGTTGATAAATATATGATACACGACGTATCTTCTTCTATGCTATTTACACATACAAAAATTTTCCATTGTTTTACCAAAAACTGCATTATTCATTAGTTCAAGAAATCTGTTCTAAATTCTAGCATTTTTCTTAAATTTGTATTAAGCATAATATATATTTCCTTTCAATCACTGATTTATTTTATCATATTCTGGATAATGCCTTGTATAATCACTGAATCTATTTTTTTTTTCATAACATCATTCTGGAATTCCTGCAAACTAACCCAACCCGCCCTTGGAAGAGGTTCCCTGACCAAAACGCACCCCTTTTGATTAAGCAACATCTACAAACTATTCATCTTTACTTTCCTCTTGGGGTCTTCTCATGGTTTCCTTTATTACCTTATTTTAATCATTTCTTTCTTCTGAGACTGTCTACTGGCCTAGCCCGTAATCTTGTGCTATATGACTATTTCGAACTCAAGAACCTGTATTGACGAAATGGTGTGAGCTCTGCCTCACCAATCTAGTTATCTTGCTCGTACCTATCTGTGAATCTTTAGGTGCCAGTTTAAAATGTATGAACGCCTTATAAGTATTTGGAGCAGTCCTCCAGTAACACATATTATGACAAGGCAGCAGTGTTGCCAATTAGCGTGTAATTACACGCTTTGTGTGCGTTTTGATTGCCTTGCGTGCATTTTTCGAACGCTCTCAAAGAGCGTGTATTTTGTGTGTAATTTCACAAAAGGCGTATATTTTGAATGTAATTTTGTAAATTGAAAAACCCTTGTGTTTTTTTACGGCGTTCCAAGCCAAAGCCGAAATACCATTGCCATCTATTGTAATAAAAAATAAATAGGACTAGACGTGCTTTCCTGTTCTGATTGACAAATCCAACGACATCTGTCGGGCTATGACCCACTATACGGCTGTTCAGTTTGTTTAGAGTTTTAGGCTTTGCTTTTATCTATTTTCTATTAGGTAGGTGTCAGCACCTAAACTTGATGGGCATGGGGTTCCCCATGGAATTTTGGTGCTATGTTCACTGTGTGCACAGTATTTTTTGTTGTTTGTTCGTTTTTGGTTTTACTTATTCCTTTCGTAGTGCTATGTATTGTGCGGCTTAAATTAGTGTTATTTGTTATTTTATTTTTGTGTTTAATATTAAGAATTTTAGAACTAGATGCTTGTTAACATTTTTGGTAGCCTAAACATGATATAACGAAAAAAGTAATAGATTCTTTTTCCCGTGGAAATAGCGTAATAGAAAATACCTGATTATAATAGATCTATTACTATTGTAATAGGGGTGGCTACACTAGTCACCACGACTGTCACGTGGCAGTTGTGACAGCACAGAATTTGCCTTGTCAAAGCAAAATACAAACCCAAGTGTGACAGCTGAGAGCGTGACACCACAAATCACCTCTGTCTTGTGTTACATTTTTATTTTTTAGTTGAGCCGGGCGCAGATACTTCACTCTTAATCATCCACCCGCCTGACAAGCCCAGGAGCGCTATTCTGTACACGGCATCGACAGTTGTCGGTATCGGTATGTTACCGACAGGCATCGGTTGCGCGGCCGACGGGATCAAGACGACGCTATTCTGTATGCCACTGTTACCGACGCTCGGAAATGCAACCGACAAATATCGGTTCGCAAATGACGCCTCTTAAACGTCACTCGATTCGGTACATTCAGCCAATGAGCGTTGAGGCGAGGTGAATCAGGTGAATGTCACTGTCAAGCCGTTGAGATTTGTCAACAAATATGCGTGAACGAGGAGAGATTATTTAAATTTTTGCCTTCATTTGTAATTTGTGCTGTGCTTCCAGTTCCTTTTTTACTTATGTCGTGGCTTGCTATTAAGTACTAACAGGTGGGATTTATATACTAATAAATTATATACGTATACCTAAGTATATAATGGTTTACGCGGCGCCCGCCGTCTAAAATTGCAACTTTCAAGCTGCAATTGGCGCGCGAATTGACTGAAAATGTAGCTACACAAAGATAGTAGATAGTGACACATCTTTTAGAAGTCTTTACTTTATGATGATGTCCTTTGTTTCTGTTGTTAAGTGTTCGGTTAGGCTATAGGTATAAAATCTCACAATTTTGCAGTGCCTCACAAATTTAAAACGAATCTGAATGTAATACCCTCTGTATTTTAAGGTTCATGATATTAAGCAGTAGGTTGACGAAACAATTCTTGCATTGAAAAATAGGGCAAGAGTTTAATTTTTTTTTAAGTTTCAAAGATATATGAATATAATTTTTTCGTTCTTTCAGCAAAATTTAGCGTTATAATATCGTTCAGAGGGATCATCTAATCCAATACATGGAAAGCCACTCAATGCTAGACACTACACTATAAAATCACTCTACAAATAGTCCAAATTCACCTAAATAATCCGCAATTCCTACTAAAATACAACATCTACACAGAAAGACAATTCCGACAAACATCGGTAGCGTTCACCGTGGGGTTGACGAGGGCACGGTAGAGATACCGATCCTCGTCGACTCGAATTCGCGATATCGGTCGGTAACAGAGCATATAGAATGCCGCACATTACGACTTACCGACGGCTGTCGATAACTAACACTTACCGATACCGACGGCTCTCGGAAGCGTGTACAGAATAGTGCTCCTGGAGTTGCGCGCTTGCATCACAAACACATTTCTGACAAACATGTTACGGTCGAGGAAATTGCTGTCAGCGCGTCTCGTGGTGCAGTGGTCAGATTCTGCGCTTGCGAACGGATGGTCCGCGTTCGATTCCCGTCGGTAGCAAGACTTTTTTAATATTTTTAAGGTTATGTTTGTTCCTTATTTTAAATTTGGGTTAGTTCTATTTCGTTGCGTCCCAGAGCGAGCGAAGCGAGATGAGGGCATTGAATGAAGTGAAAAAAAATATTCGCGCGCAAGCCCAGGTTTCGTCAGCCGGATGGACTTGTGTAGATGGTTAAGAGTAAAATGTGTGCGAACCGAGCCTGTTGGTTGACCGGAGACAGGGTTGACCTCTAGATTTGGGCCCATTTCTCAAACTCATTCGTCAAAAAAGTTATTCTTTCTTCCTGATTTTTCAAAATATTAAAATGTAGGTGGAGACTAAAGTCTAGGTCCCAATGACAACTGGACGCCCGACAGTATTGCCATTGTAGTGATTTGTTTACTATTTTAGAATGTCTAATATTTCACTTCACGCATGGGACGTAACCTACTAAAACTAACCAAAAATAACCCAAGACTTGCCCAAAATGAAGAAAATAAAAAATAAAAAGAAAATTCATGGGAATAGATCCCGGGCCGCCGTATCACAGATTGCATCTAGCCACTGGACCACCAATGCAGTTGGAAGCAATAATTGATTGCACCGCAAAATCATGGGTAAACTAGCATTGTTTTACCCATATATGTAACAAGTTCTACATATATGGTTTTACCGATAAAACACTGGCGATGCTGTCGGGCGCCCAATTGCCATTCGGACCTAGACATAGATACGCGCGTCTGCCTATAGCAAATTTTCAACCTTCAGACCTGCCCATTTGGCAGCAGCCCGCTGTGGTCGTTCTAATATTTCACTTCACAACGAGCGGATAGCCATCCGCTCGCACCGGGGGCGCAACCAAACAAAATTAACCAAAGGCAATGCCCAAAATCAAGAAAAAAAACTGATAAATATATGAATTAGCACGTACGCATGCGTGAAGGCTCAAAACTACTGTAGGTAGACGGGAATGACTTAAGTTAGGTGGTGTGTAAAAAGTGTGTATTTGTGAAACCAAGTGCGTGTAAAAGCGTGCAATTTGAACAGCTCATTGTGTAATTTCACAAATTCAGATCGGCAACACTGCAAGGCAGTTGTAAGTTTGAATAGTATTGTACAAACCAGAGATTAAGTGTCTTGAATACTTGTTTTTAAAAAGTTCCCATTAGAGCCAATGCCCCCTGCGCTTAAATAGTAACGTTGTTTTTGTGTTAATACTTAACTCCTGTTGTTCTACTTATTTTTGAAAATATCTCATTATAGTCTATTTAAAAATGTTTGACAGTAAACAATCTCAATTAAACCGAACAGAGCAGGTGCGAAGACCATAACAGTGCAGTAAACCATAGGCGTTACCAAAAAATGCCTGCCTTTCATAATATTCACACTGGCATACCATATTTAATAGCACTTAATTACTTTATTGCTTCAGAGATAAAGTAATCTGGGTAGATAGAGGACCTAGAAAATGACTTCCGTTTCGTATTCGGTCCAGTCAACACGCTTTTTGTAGCGGTTCTCTTGTCGCCATTTTGGGTGAACACATGGCTATCGTTTAGTGACCGTTGTTTCCCCCGAGGAAGAATTGGGTGTCCTAGCCAGAAGAAACCCACATTTCTGTCTGTGCTTGCATGGATTCAGCTCACAGCTAAGACTTTACGTGCTCGATACCTTGAAGGGTCACAAATATTGGCCATTACTTTAAGCTGCATCTCTACTGGACAAAGGAGGGGCATTTTTCACACTCCGAAACATACAGCAAGAGGAAGTGAAATGGAACAATGGACTATGACTGAGGTCAGCGGCCCTTAGTTGGGCGGACCGAAACATTTAAAACAGAGATTCAGGGTGAATGCCGTCAGGCGAAGCCTACACGTAAAGCAAGCAAGAATAACCTAGAAAATATAAATATAATCACAAGAGCTGATCTGACGAAACACAGAAAACTACATCCAAACTCACGCAATGAGAGACTCATAATAGATAGGAAAAAAAGGACATTTATGTGCATACAGAGTGGGGAAAGTAATATTGTAAGTAAAATATACTTTTGCATAACAATTCAGATAATATAATTGAGGTTGCGTGCTGTCAAACCTTTCCGAATAGACTACAGGCCAAACCTTCCTCTCTTCGGCCAAGCCAATAAACAAAGGATCCTCCATCCCTTTGCGATAACATAACAACTAACATATTTTATGTCCATTACTTTTTAGAAACTGGTACGTAACAGGAGTGAATTTCTAAGAGGAATTAGTGTCGACCAGTAAGAGACTTCATCCGCGTCTAAATGCCTTAAATAAATTTGCACAACTCAAGTTGGGCAAGAGTCAACATTCCTGTAAGAGAAGAAAATATACTTACTTGGATCTAGATATCACAGCAAAGGCATTGAATAATTTGTTTTCAACTTCTTCTTGTGTATATGGAGGCTGAACAAAAATATATTTGTGAGCTAACCAAGTTTTACATACTTGTCCCCTAAAAAAAGAACATACTATAAATTATGCATCTAGACACAATGCAATTTATTTTATAAGACATATTAAAATAATAATTTTATTAGGTTAACCTAAAAATTCCATACAGGGACAAAAACATTAGCGTATTAATATATTTGTACTAGCCCAATCCATGTTCTGCACCAAATTTCGCACCCATATTGATATTAAAGGAATGTCCATAAAAACACGAAATAGGATATTTTTAGCATTTTGGTAACATTGCCGTGATTTGAAAAATAATTAACGGACAAGTTTTTCAGATCCTGAGGGCTAATTGCGTTTAAATTTTCTATGGTGTTTGAAAATGTGATCAAATTGAATGAATTGAGCAAGTAATTAACATCCACATTCGCTTGATTTTTTTTTAAATCTGAAGTTTTCTAATAACGGTTTGCCTATATCCTATTTGTTTTAGAAAACATATTATTTAAATATGACGCATTCAAATAACTAGAACTGATTAAGTTGAACTGAAATACTTAGAACTAATTAAGGCTAGATTTAACCAACATCCCTCATACCAGCTAGTGACCGGAAAACTGCGCATGTCCCAAAAAATTAAAGGCGTACATTATGCGAGTTCAAAACTAAGTTCAATTGGATCACATTTTGCTGTAAGATTCGCGATTCGCTTTCAAAAACGGATTTCTGAGCCCTAGGCTAAGTATCGCTACAAAAAATACATATTGGCAAATTGCATCTCCTTCTCCTTGTGCCATTTTCTACCGAAGGTCGGTGTTCATTCTAGCAATTCTTATTATTGATGCTGCGGAATAGGTTCAGGAGATCTTATTTATCAACACAACATTATATATTATACACTTTTCAATATGATCCTCGATGTTAAAATAAGTGAAAAGGGAGCGGATTATTACACATACCTACCGAATTCTTCTACCTATTTTTATCGGCTTGTTGCTCTTGGACCGTAACTTTAGACTTTTTGTTCCAGTATAGGTTTGCAAGATGTTTATCTTAAGTCGGGTGCTCGCCTGCCTTCTATTTTACTCTGCATAACCAGTTGAAGGAGTGTAAGGGGAGAGAGCAAATAGGTCGATAAGCTTACCCAAATGTCAACCTCGCCTGCTCGAGTGATGAATAATATCATCCGGTACACCCTATAGTGTATAGGCCAAAATTCCCTTCATGATGGACACACTATACATACGGCCGTCAGTCCCCGGCGGCTCCAACATCTCTGACCATGGTGGCGGTCAGGAAAGAGTAGGAGCAGAGGGTGCTAAGAATCACCGGAAGCGATCAGGCCACCGGGGAAAACGACAAATGTATATAGGTTCTTATAATGCCCAAACTCTCTCATCAGAGGCAAAAATAATGGAAATGGAAGAAGAGCTAAAAAGGATAAAGTGGGATATAGTTGGTATCAGTGAGGTAAGACGAAGAGGAGATGATCAACTAACCCTTAAATCCGGACATATGTTCAATTTCAAAGGAGAAGAGGTCTCAACACAGGGCGGAGTCATAAAAAACATATATCAAGCTTAGTAAAGATTCAAAGTATAAGCATCAGAGTTATGTATCTAATTCTCAAGTTAAACTCAAGATAAAACTTAAAATCATACAAGCATACGCACCAACTACCAGCCACTCAGACGAGGAAGTCGAACAATTCTACGAAGATGTCAGAATGGCCATGCAGAATACACACACGCACTATAAGATGTTGATAGGCGATTTTAATGCCACGCTGGGATTTAAAAGGGATCATGCAGAATCAGCTATGGGTAACTTCGGCTACGGCGAAAAAAATGAGAGAGGTGAAAAACTTATAGACTTCTTACACCAGGAAACTCTATATGCAATGAATTCATTCTTCAATAAGAGACCCCAACGTAAGTGGACATGGATAAGTCCAAACGGAAGAACAAAGAACGAAATAGATTTCATAATGACAAACAGAAAGGAGATAATCTAAGACATTGCGGTACTAAATAGATTCTCGATAGGGAGCGACCATAGAATGATTAGAGCAAAAGTGCTCTTGAATACTACCGCCAAAGGAATGAGTCTGAGGCCGATGCTTCGAGTGGAAGCGGCCCTAGGTGGTAGATGCATAAGCCTACTCGCATCGTCCGGTGAAAGACCACCCCACCAGAATTGGGGAGCGCTAAGTGGTTTTCCCAAATCACGTTCCGCTCCCGCGCTGGTGATCCCGGGTTTCACAGTAGGAGTATATGGACATGATGGTGCTTCCAGGATCAAAATATTCCGGAGGTAAACTCCCCGGCCATTCGGATCTCCGGGCGCTGGGTGGCCCTGGGAGCCCTTCATTCCGCATTTTACAGACAGCAAAGATACCGAACCAATTTAGAATAGATTTCTGCAACATAAGAGGCCTAAATACAAACATAAATTCGGTACACCAACATCTACAAGCAAATAGACCACACATATTAGCCCTTACAGAAACACAAGTATGTTCTACAACAACAACAGTGAACTACCTCTATGCTGGTTACGACTTACATACCCGATTTAGATATAAGTTCGGAATATGCCTTTTTGTCCGAAGCGACCTTTCATGTCATCGCGAGGAAACACTCGAACCGAACAACCTTGACGTCATGTGGCTCAAGTTCACCGCCAAGGGATTAACCAAGCTTATATGTTGTCTCTATCGCCCTCCGAGCGATAGAGCCTACCAAAACTTTCTCTCAACACTAGCTACCACCTTTGACTCAATACAGGTCGATCACCCCAGTTCAGAAATAATCGTTCTGGGAGACTTCAATGCCCACAACACCAACTGGCTCAAACATCACAACAAGACCGACAACGAAGGTAGAGAGGCTGAAGCATTTGCCATCAGCTGCGGGCTTACTCAACTTGTAGACGAACCAACTCGAATCTCAGAGAGGGGCGAATTCGCCGCCCTCCTGGATCTTTTTCTGACCACCAATCCTGATCAGTACAAGGTTACAGTTGGTCCGCCATTAGGTACCTCTGACCACAAACTTATTACAACGGTTTGTGAATTGCCACTCATACAGAAGGATCCACCATTTCCTCGCAAAATCTGGCATTACAATTCTGCAAACTGGGACGATCTGAGGCAGTTTTACCTAGATTTTCCTTGGCTCGACGTCTGCTTTGCCACTGACGACCCGTCAGACTGCTGCGAAGAGATCATGCAAGTAATCTCCTCAGGAATGGAAGCATACATCCCAAATTCCATCAAGTTACCATCAAAAGGAAAGCCCTGGTTCGACAAAAGATGCGAAAGAGCTGTAGGAAGGAAACAGCAAGCCTATAAGTACTGGCAGCAAAATCAGACCGCTGAAAATCGCAATTATTTTATCGAAGCGAGAAACGAGTGCAAGCTTGTGATCGACGAAACTAAGGACAAACACAATCAAAGGATCAGGAATAAACTTTTGCAATGCCCCAGTGGCTCCAGGAATTTCTGGTCGGTAGCAAAGGCAGTAAGTAACAACTTTACAAAAACGTCTCTCCCACCTTTGACGGACGAACGTGGCATCACGGCGACTACAGCCAAAGAAAAAGCAAACATGCTCGCCAAAATGTTTTCATCGCACTCTACCTTAGACGTGCCCCAAAGCAAGACTCTCCCCACTATACCGAACATCAACACCACCATGGCAGAAGTTAAGTTTTCTCATCGTGATATTCGCAAAATCCTTAAAGAACTAGATACGCAAAAGGCATCAGGACCGGACGGAATACCTGCCATCGTGCTAAAGAACTGCGCCAACGAACTAACACCTGTTTTTTCCAGGCTTTTTTCTCTTTCTTACAGAAAAGGGATTTACCCATCCTCTTGGAAAGTCGCTCGAGTGCAACCTGTTCCAAAAAAGGGCAAGAAAACCACGCCCTCAAACTATCGCCCGATTGCCTTGCTTCCAATAATCTCCAAAGTCATGGAACGTGTAGTCAACCAGCAACTACTCAAGTACCTCGAGAGCAACAGAATCATCAGCGATAATCAATACGGCTTTCGCAAAGAGAGATCGACAGGAGATATATTGGCCTATGTCACTCATATATGGAGTAGGACAATTGAAAACTACGGAGAGTCTCGAGCGATTGCGTTGGATATTTCAAAGGCATTCGACAGAGTTTGGCATGACGGACTGCTCAACAAACTGCCGTCCTTGGGACCGCCCGCCTCTCTCTGCAGCTGGCCGGCCAGTTTCCTTAAGAACCGATCCCTACACGTTGCAGTCGATGGACACATCTCGGACACATTCACCATCAACGCGGGCGTGCCTCAGGGCGCAATACTTTCACCAACTCTGTTCCTCATCTATATTAATGACCTGCTGATCGAAACGAATAATCCTGTTTACAGTTTTGCAGATGACAGTACCCTTGTCTCCCACTTTAGATCAGAAAAACCCTTACCAGCGACTGAGACTCATCACCGCAGACAGGAGCAGATTACAGCAATTAATCAAGACCTGGAGAAAGTTCAAACTTGGGGCGACCGAAATTTGGTCCAGTTCAATGCAGCGAAGACCCAAGCAGCAACGTTTACTAAGAGGGCCAATACAGCGGGCCCTGACATCATTATGGCAGGATCGACCATTCCTTCATCCTCGTCAATCGGGCTGCTGGGTGTCTCGGTCAACAGCAATATGTCATGGCATGACCATGTTGCTAACATCGCAAAATCAGCCTCCCAGAAGCTTGGTGCGCTATTTCACAACAAGAAACTCTATACACCGCAGCAGTTGCTCTTGCTGTACAAAGCGCAAATAAGACCGTGCTTAGAATATTGCTCACATATCTGGGGTGCCGCACCAAAGCATACCCTAAAGCTGCTGGATTCCACTCAGAAGAGGGCTGTGCGTCTCGTCGGCGATCCGGAGTTGACCCGGAATCTGGATAGTCTGGAACATCGCAGACATGTGGCCGAGATATCTCTGTTTTACAGATACTTTCACGGCAGATGTTCCCAGGATTTGGCCC
>MU185856.1:79878-102919 GCA_016904865.1 Pissodes strobi | reverse complement strand
TCTGTTTTACAGATACTTTCACGGCAGATGTTCCCAGGATTTGGCCCACATAATCCCGCCCCTGGCAACTCCTGTCAGGCAGTCCCGACAGACGGCAGGAGCGCACCAGTTCGTCGTACAACTAGAAACACCTAGAACATCGCTTTACCAGAACTCCTTTGTCTGGCGCACTGCATCACTGTGGAACTCACTTCCAGGACATCTGTTTCCCACTAATTACAACCTACAAATATTCAAGAATCATGTCAATCAACATCTTCGCACACACACCGCTCGTCGAGCGCCATAGGATCTACCTTTAGTGTGTGTGCCACTGCCATAAAAAAAAAAAAAAAGAGAGAAATAACAAAAACGCTAGATAAAAACAACAATAGAAAATGGATCGTCCCTGAAAATATAACATTATACGAGGAAGCCATTGACAGAAACTTAAACATGGACGATAACGATGCAGAAATGGATATAGAACAAATGAACAACAAAATCGTTGAAGCAATAAAGGAAGCGGAGAAGCAATGCTGCCCTAGGAGCAAAGGCAAAAACGAAAAATTAAGCCAAAACACAAAAAATCTTCTGGGAAAAAGGAGAACACTGAGAAAGAGATAGGAAAGGAACTGGACCGAATTAAAGAGTTTGAACAAGGAAATTAAAAGTGAGATTAGTAAAGACCTGAGACAATACAACACGAGAGAGACATCGAGAGTAATAGAGGAAAATAAAAGCTTGAGAGTTCTGAGACAAAACATGTCTCTTGGAAGAAAAGATATCCATAGAATAAAACACAAACAAGGACCGAGATCAAATATTGGACACTATAGAGAGTTTCTACCGCGAACTGTATAAAAAACAGGAAAACGCCCAAAACCGACCCTTGCCAAGAGTGACCAACCAGGGCTCTGAAGAGATGCCAGTTGTAACGTTAAGCGAAGTAAGAAAAGCGCTCCAAGAAATGAAAAATTATAAATCCCCGGGCGGCGCGGCGATGGAATAGTGTCAGAGGCTATAAAGATAGTTGGAAAAAGACTACTACGGACTCTTGTTAGGCTCTTTAATATGTGTCTACATGAAGCAATAACACCAAGTCAGTGGCATAACGCAGAAAGTATTTTACTGCATAAAAAGGGGGTTAAGATCTTCAGAACTATCGTCCCATAAGCCTCCTATCTCATACTTACAAATTATTCACAAAAATAATCACAAAAAGATTGGAAAGAAAACTAGAACTTTACCAGACCAGAGAACAGGCGGGGGTTAGAGCTGGCTATTGCACAAATGACCACCTATTATTGGTAGTAGAAAATCTAATAGAAAAGTCTACCGAATACAATAAGCCCTTAATATTGATATTTGTGGATTATGAGAAGGCTTTTGATACTATAAATCTACAGAAAATGTTAGAAGCCTTAACAGAATGCCGAATTGACCATCGCTACACAAACATAATTAAACACAAATATCAGAATGCCACAGCAAGTATTAGACTGGGAGATAGACAAACCAACAAATTTCCTAATACAGCGCGGAGTGAGACAAGGAGACACTATGTCGCCAAAACTGTTCATTACACTACTGGAGTATGTATGTAAAAGGGCAAATCTAAATGAGAGGGGTATAAATGTGAATGGAGAAGGGCTTGGTCATCTAAGATTTGCGGACGATATCTTATTAATAGCTGACCGCATGGACGAAGCCAAGGAATTACTAAATGGACGCTACCGTTCCTCTCTAGAAAATGGACTAAAGATAAACATGTCAAAAACTCGAATAATGACAAATCTTGTACTCAGTGAAAACATATGTATAACAGGAACTGCCATCTACCAAACAATATTATATAAATATCTAGGCCACGACATTAGAATAGGAAGAGACAACCAAACCATCGAACTTCTCCGCCGCATAAGATTAATCTGGGTAGCTTAAAAGAAAGACCTTCAATCAATGTGTACTATCAGTACTGACCTATGGAGAGGAGACTTTGACTCTGACAAAGAAAACCATACAAAAAATCCGAGTGGGGCAGAGGGCAATGGAACGCGTGACGGTGGGCATATCTCAGAGATAGAATCCCAAACTAAGAGATACGACGACGATCTGGAGTGATAGATGCGATAGAGATAATAACAACTATGAAATGGAATTGGGCAGGCGACGTTGCAAGAATGGAAGAAAATAGATGGACAAGGCGAATACTGGACTGGAGATCTAGAGAAGAAGCCTATAGAAATAAAGGCCGTCCACCAACTAGATGGACAGACTATCTAAAACTTTACCAAGGAAACTGGATGCAAGCAGCCCAAGATCGGGACCGATGGAAAATGATGAGGGAGATCTATGTTCAGCAGTGGACACGGAATGATTGATTGATGATGATGAACCAGTTGAAGCACTTCAAGGGTACTGTCTCGCATGACGCCACTATTCACGTTGATGATGTCCACAACTTCATGAAAGGTATTTATGTCTCTTAAGACCTCTTCGCTTCTGGTTTTATCAGCTCAAGACAGAACCAAGAGATCCATCCTTCCATATCAACAAAATGGGAAAAATGACCAATGACCCTCCATAGTTGCAGGGCCAAACTTAGCTACCAACAACACAATTCATATTCATGAATGGACTCCACGCCGCGCCGGCGCCGGCTTAATTAACACCCTGATTCCTGTATGATGATCCATTGTGCATTCAGATAACAGCATATATATTTATATTTACCGACCCCTTTTACAATTTGCTCATTGAGCACTAGTATATGGCGATTGTTAACTTCTTGTTTACTGACTAACATATGTTTTGCCTCCTTGATTTTCATTTTTACAATTCATTACAGACACGGTTAATAACCGCCATTATCCGTTTTGTTTTCTCTGCGTTGTTAATTTATAAAACAGTGTCGTCAGCGTATCTTATATTATTTATCGAGGTACCATTAACTCTTATACTACATATAGCATTCGTTGAAGGCCTCTGAAGGTACATATCCCCGGCAAGTACTTCTATAAATTTTTATCTCCTCTATTTGTTGATCCTGAACCCTACGTGTAGATTTTTGACTTTGGTTCCAGTATACGTTTACTATATTTTTAATGTCTCGATGATCCAGACCCATGCCCGATTCATTTTTCACGTTGTACTTTGTCGAAAGCCTTCTCACAATCTATGAAACATATGTAGATTTCTTGATTATCTCCAGACGCTGTTGCACCAAAACTCGAAATCGAACTAAATGTCTGTATTTTTTTCTCATGTTTGTGAGTTTCAGGATATGACTCGTCCGGCTGATGCTTCCACATTTGCAGCGGGTTGACGGGCGTGTCCAACCAATAAGTCACTCTCTTACTTCCGGGATGTCCCATCGTTTCTTTGAGATACCTCGTGTAAATATTATGTTTCTTCTGCAAAGCTTCCATCCTTTTACATCTTTATTTCAGCCCTTGCTGATTAGACGATTATTACAAGTTTTACACTCCGTTCGCGTGTCCATTAGTTCCAAGATGTAATCTGTCATCTATTCCATATCTTATTTTTTAAATTAAATTAGTATCTCATTTTTGAGTATACAGCTTTCTTTCTTTTTAATTATTAAAAGTTTGCTTGTGTTGGAAATGGCAAAACTGACACAAAGACGTCTTGAGATATTAACTTCAAATCTTCCTGACACCTATTTTTCTCTAATTTCTACATTATTATGTATTTTACGTTTAGTGTAATGTAAAAATGTCATAATTAGCGCCAATAATTGCATAAAATCTAAACGAAATGAAATCTGAGCAACTAATCAACATCGGATAATCAGCAATTTAAAAATTACGCTAAGATCGTCCTGTTTCGCTTTCTTCTTTTTCAAGCAGTTTGTATCAACTTTTTAAAGAAAATTAAAATACTGAAGTATATGTTAAGAATTTCAGCTAAATAACTACGGGTATTCGTTAATTTATTAGGAATCTACTGGTGTCTGCGCACAGCATAAAATTTGTTACGGCTTTATCTATGTTTTCGCATACAACCAAGTAAATTTGAAAATTCTCGTCTTAGGTTAAAAATATTTCCTTGCAACTCAACATCCAACTCAACATATGATTAAGGGCCATTACTTTAAACTCCGATTAGTCACTGCTAAATTAATCAGTGTTTTAAATATCACATATCTATTAATGTAAAATAGACATTGACACATTCAAAACACTGATTAATTTAACGAAGGGTTAAAGTGAATAATCGAAGTTCAAAATAGTGTCCCTAAACTTCATACACTAATTACTGTTTAATAACTATGAATATGTTCGCTTTACGTCGTAATTTTCGAAAAAAAAATTAGGGGAATAATATCTTCAACTAAGAGATAAACCAATAGCTCATCTTAGAGACCAACACGTTTGGAACCCAATTACCGATATCACATGATACCAATATACATGTGAAACTAGAAATATATCGGGGTCGAGTTTAATAACAGTATTCCGATTTGTCTGTAGGAAGTTCTATTAGAAGCTAAAATGCAAGTTTGAAACAATTAAAAAATATTCAGCTTACTTATATATCTGGCAAAAAGGCTCTGAACCATTATAAATAACAACTTGTTCTATACTATCTGTATTATCTGTCAATTTTCCAGAGCTATCAAGGTCGAAAGTGATCGGAGCACTGAAGGTTTTTGCCTTGTGAGGTACTGTCGACAACAGCTGATGGTTCTGCTGTTCTCCATTCTTCGAGATTGCATTTGGCAGAAACGTCGTCATATCAGCATTGCTGCAAAAAAAAAACATATATTTATAAGTAGTCACAGTTGAACTAAATTACCTTTATTTGTTTAACATTAGACGACGTTTTAGGCAAGATGAACTATGTCCATTCAATATGTTATAATTAGATAAATTATTACAACTACACAACTCGTTAAAATACAAATTGAATAATGAATTTTTGTATTAAAAGTCTAGTACCGATAAAACTGCTCTTTTTGGAAACTTATCCTTTTCTTGAAGCTCTGTTATTCTACTTTATGGTCAATAAGATCAGATATACATCATGTACATAAATCACAAGATACATACAAGGTCGATTCGATTAAGCCACCATGTTTCTCATTCAAAAAGCTTGTTGAAAATTTTACAACAGGCGAATAACTGTAATTATTCCTATCCACTGGTCTTGACTTTTTATATATTCTTAAAGTATTGAAGTTATGATGGTTTAATGCCAAATAATATTTCGGCACCACTTGGAGTACTAAGATCAACCAGGCTTGTTTACTAAATTTTGCTAACTCGCACAGTTCTAGAAAGTCTGTAGAAGGTTTGGCATATTTAAAATTATTATATGCAAAGAAAGAGCTCCGAGTCTGAGGATTACTGAGGAAATCACTGCCAATTAAATTTGCACGTTAGAATTTAACAACAGCTAAATAATTTTCTTCAAATCTAAAGCTAGCCGGTGGCTAATGTGACAATAGGTTGGTACAGTTTAGAATCATTGTAAGGGGTAACGCACTATTAACAGAACACCAAAGTTAACCAAATGTTAACCGCACCTGCACAAATGGTGAGTGACCCTTCCTGGCAACCCGGTACACCTTGCTAGATAACGAACGAAGCTCTGGCACCGAATATTGGCGGAATAACCATACATCACACATACAGGTTCAAATCCGTCTACAATCCCCCTACCAACCTGCGCTGGTCAGCCTGGTGGGACACAAATTATTAAACAAACCCCAAACATGCGTTCACATAATCAACCTCTCCGACGCAACGGCTTGAATTCCACTGACTAAGGTGGCTGTCAGATTTGAATGATGGCAGAGGGTGCTAATAATCTCCGGATAAGATCAGGCCACTAATAAAGACAACAATTGAGAAGCTCGGATATACCCACTTTTACAATTTTTTCAGGACATCAAATAAACCCCCTAAATTTTTATTTTTTAAAATAGTGTTAATTTGAAAGCACAGTTTTAATTTAATGGGGTTAATCAACTGATCCACGTATATTTTTTTGTAAAAAAGTAAACAACTCGGTATTATCAGCAAAAAAAACATTGGATATATCCGGTTTTGCACACAAATCACATATATTGAGCACAAAAAATAATTTATTTTTCTTTAAATGAACAAAGCAAGTTTGTTAAAGTAATATTTGCAAAATAAACAATCAAGATGAGCAACGAACTAAAAAACTGCAACGCCCTACCTACAAATTTTGTATTTGGATATATCCGCTTTTGTTTGCAAAATTTGTATATCCGATCCGATTTTGCTCCAAAAGTCGAACTTTCATGAGCATTTTTAATGGGATATATGTGGTTTTGGTTACAAACGAGAGCATGGGTCGGTAGATATCACGACTTAGAACCAGAAATCAATAAAACATGATTTTGTGAAAAAAGTGGACATATCCGGTTTTGCACGCGAGCTCCTCAATTGCACATTACTTCGGTAAATGTAAGAACACCTTTATCAGACCAACAACTAGTTGAGTTGAAAGAGGAACATGAAACAATTAAATGGAACTTCGTCGGAATAAGTGAAATTAGAAGGAGAGGAGAGGACCAACCAACTCTCAGATCGGCGCATGTATTTGGGACAAGCAAATGCATCGGAGAATCGGAGTGTGGGATTCGTTGTGCACAGAAAACAAACGCAGTAGATGGTAGAGTTTAAAAGTATTATAAGTACAAGGATTATCTACCTCACTTTGGAAGTGAAATCAAGATTCAGTATCAAAATCATACAGGCATACGCCCCCACGTCAACCTCCGAAGAAGATGAAATAGACAGCTTTTATGATAACTTAAACGAAGCGTTAAAAGCACGCCCTAGTCATTCTACGCAACTAAAATAGGCGATTTCAAAGCCAAACTCGAAAGAAAACAGGACGAGTCAGAATACCCCCTAGGAAAATACGGATATGGAGAAGAACGAAAGAGGTAGAAGACTTCTCAATTTTCTACCGGAGATTGATATCTACACTATGACTTCTTTATTTAACAAAAATCCACAACAAAAGTGGACATGGATTAGCCCGACTGGGGTGACAAGAAATGAAAAGATGATGCGGAGGGCAAACAATAATACAGAAACTTTTCAAGGTGTTATTGAAATACACTCAAATGCGCATAGAACAGTATCTGGCCATGTAGATATCGATGAGTTAAATTAAGCATAGTGGAAGCTATAAAACAAGCTGAACAACTTGAAAATAAACCAGGAAAACTCAAAGCTAAGTGAGAAACAACTAACAACTAAAAACATTATGTGGGAAAGAAATATAGCACAAATTTTTCAAAACTAAAACTACAGAACAAGGACATAACTAAAGCTTTCCGTAACGATGTCCGAACATCTAGCTCTGAAATTATTGAAAAGACCATTGAAGAGAAGAGAAGCTTGAAGGTACTTAGGCAACTGCTCTCCAAAAGGAAAAAAAGTGATCTGTAAACTGCAACACAGGTAAAGAGGAATAACATCTGTCAAGCAAGATATTTCAAAATAATAGCAAAATTCCATAACAATGGAACAATGCAATCATTACACTGATACATAAGAAGGGAACCTTACCAATCTTGCCAATTATTGCCCTATTAGCTTACTGTCACATATGTACAAGCTGTTATCACAAATAGAATGAATGTAAGACTAAAACTTTACCAGCCAAAAGAACTGGCTAGGTTTAGACCAGGGATGGCACGAACGATCACCTCCAAGCTTTGCAAAACCTTATAGAAAAGTCCATCGAATACAACAAACCTCTCGTCCTAATATATGTGGACTATGAAAAGACATTCGACACCATAAATCATTACCAGATATTAAAATAATTGCCCGAGAGTAGGATAGACTACTCCGACTAACCCAAATAATAAAGTATATATACAGTGTGGCCCAAATTGACTATACATGTATGGGTATCTTCTAAACTATATGAGATAGAAAAATGGTTAAATGGCGAAAGTTGTAGGCCATTCAATTCCCAATTCAACGCCATTTTGATAACGATTTTCCCTCTTTTTGTTTTTCAGATATTTTGAAAAAATCAAAAAGTTGTATTTTCGAAAAAGCGCTGTACTTTTTTTATTTAAACATATTTTTAAAATCTGTAAAAACATTGTTAGGACAACTTTTTACGCTCGATGCACCCATGTAATCAGTTTTTAGTTCTGACGTTTCGGTTCTGAGAAACCATCATCAACTTCGTTTTTTCTTATGGCGGTCATTTTGTTTTTTAGCACATTTAAAAAGAACATATTTTTTCCCTTCTTATGATGTATAACACTTTATAAAAATATTTTATTTTTATGTCAAAAAACGACAAAGTTAATTTTTAACTGAGTTGGCCATGACGGCGGAGGCCATTTGCCGTAATAAATGATAGTGTTGCTATGGTGATTCGGCGGCATTTAAGTCATTTTACTGAAAAGTGACATTATTCAGTCAAAACGCTATTTGGTAGTTTTTGTTTAAATTTTCATAAATTTTGATTTCTAAATATCGCCACGCGATATGCCAGTGAAGAAAAATATGACATATTAGAATGTTATATTAAATGTAATAGAAATACAAATCTTGTCACCGCCGACTATTTGGACCTGTATCCTGAGAGGCAACAGCCAAGACTATTCGCGAGGCTTGACCTGAACTTAAAAAATTATGGAAGATTTGAAGTACCAACGCCAAAGAAATATCAGAAGGGCAATCAAGCTCGTGACGATGACATTAAGGATATTTTAATGCGAACCCGACGACGTCGACGAGAGTACGTGCGAGGGAAATAGTTATACCAAGAACTACTATCCAAACAGTCCTTAAAGAAAACAAATATCGTCCTTATAAACCTACTATTGTTCAAGTTTTAAAGGAAACAGACCTAAGGCGATTATGATTTTCAAACTGGTTTGTAAACCAATGTCATGAAAACCCCAATTTCAGTATGAAGATTATTTGGACCGACGAAACGTTTTTCAGCAACTGCGGAGCATTCATTATTATGAATATCCATTTTTGGGCCACTGATAATCCTCACCAAGTGGCAGAACGTAGGCCACAAGTAAGATTTGGCTTTAATGTCTGGTGTGGTGTGTACGGTAAGTCTACACAGTCCGCAAAATATTTACAAAGTCAAATAGTATAATTGTTTTTAGATAATCAACTTATAGGACCATTCATTTACAATTAAATAATGTTATATCAAACCGGGGTCCTGTAAATTGGTCAGCTGGGTCCCCGGATATTACACCCCTCGGTGTAATCTTTGGGCAAAGTTTACAGAATAAATATAAGTTGCCTCGCTCACTGTCGAAACTTTAATGCATTGAGATCACAAGCGTGCGGCAGATACCTGCATATTCTGTAAACTTTGTACTTTGTACCGTCAAATACCGTGAACAACTGTGTATGCGTATGCATCGGCGGTGGCTGGGTCCTCGAGCGGGACGAGGTGGTGAGGTCTAGCCGGTTTCGCGTGGTATGAACAGAAACCGATACTTATATTTAGAACGATAGTTTGGAAATTAATAGCAAATATTGATTTGTACGGCAACCGCCCTCCGTAGCAACTGTTGCTAAAGCCAACTCAATATTGTTTCGATATTATTTTGTCCTTTGGTCACATGGCTTCCCAAGGCTTCTATAATTTCATAGGTCCATAACAGACTTGTCTTAAGGCTTGAGTCTTGAGTGTTGACTGTCAGGATTGAGTTCCAAATAACTGGCGGTGCTACACTTGTATTCCTATTGCATTTAATATAACATTCTTAACATATTGATATTTTTTTAATGATGTTTGGCAGGGCAGCTAATATTAAACTTACCTTTTAACAAATATTAATAAAAACAAAAATTACTAAAAATGAAAAGTTAAATTCGATGTTTGTCTGATCAATGTTTCGTATATTTTTCAGTAAAATAACTATGAAACACTAGCAATCTTTGTTTTGTACCGCAAATGGCCTCCGCAGTCATGGCCAACCCAGCTAAAAATTAAATTTGTCGTTTTCTGACATAAAAATAAAATATTTTTATGAAGTGTTATACATCACAAGAAAGGGAAAAAAAGTTCTTTTTAAATGTGCTAAAAAACAAAATGGCCGCCATAAGAAAAAAAGAAGTTGATGCTGGTTTCTCATAACCAAAACCTCAGAACTAAAAACTGAATACATGGGTGCATCGAGCATAAAAAGTTATCCTAACAATGTTTTTACAGATTTTAAAAATATCTTTAAATAAAAAAAGTACAGCGCTTTTGCGAAAATACAACTTTTTGATTTTTTCAAAATATCTCAAAAACGAAAAAAGATCAAATCGTCATCAAAATGGCATTGAATTGGGAATTGAATGAACTAAAACTTTCCCCATTTAGCCGATTTTCTATCTCTTATAGTTTCCAAGATACCCATACATGTATACCCAATTTGGGCCACACTGTATATGAGAACTCTACAGCTAACGTAGGACTACAGGAAATCACAAATAAGTTCAAGATCAATAAATGCGTTCGCCAAGGCGATACTATTTCGCCGAAACTGTTAACGAACCTACTCGACTATATATTTAAATCTGTAAATCTGAAGAATATAGGAATTAATATAAACGGTGAAAATCGTATACACTTAAGATTTGCAGATGGCATAGTCTTAATAGCAGATCGCATTGACCATCCTAGGGTCATGCTTTAACAACTATATACTGCTTCTCATAACGCCTGACTAAAAATTAATCTGTTCTTAACTCAGTTGATGATTAATCTGATGCTTAGTGATGGCCTTTATGTGGATGCCATCTAAGTTGAAGAAACTAATCCAAACGCATGAACTACTTAGACGAATAGGACTGACATAGGCAGCATTTGGAAACCTAAGGTATATATTAAATCAAATATACCGATTTGTTTGTAGAGAAAGGGTTTGAATCAGTGTGCTTTGCCTGTTCTGACATATGGTAGTGCATAAAATCACGAGTGGTACATGTAATGGGGAGATCAATGCTCGTACTGACCCTCCGGGACCACACTACCACACCGAATTGCGCAGAAGAACTGGACTAATGCAATAGAGAGAATAACAACTCTGAAATGGAACTGGGCGGGAGGATGATAGATGGACCAAACGGATCATAGCGTGGAGGCCCAGACAAGACGCAAAAAGGGACATAAAGCGATGGTCTGATGATATCAGGCGTATCAAGACCCACTGGATAAAGGAAACACAAGATAGGAAAAAGTGGAAGCAATCATGCGAGGCTTATGTCCAACAGTCGATGAATCTAGGTGCACGATGATGATGAGCTTATACTGACCATATTTTCAAAAACAATTGGTTCACAAAAGTGGGACACCAATTACAAAAAAATATAATTTTTACTGGCTCGGGAGCCACACCTCTGCATCATCTCATGATGTTATTAGGAATGTCGTGTCTCAGCGATATGCGTAGCATAGATCGTCTATAAGTAATCCTTATTTTGTCAACTGCTTGTTTAGTGATGCTCAAAATTTAGCATCATATGTCAGAATCGATAGCACGCACTGATCGAAATCTCCCGTCTCAGGCACAGGGGATATTCAACTTGAACACACCTCTCAGCTTTCCAAAAGATTCCCACGGTAGACCGATTCTTCTGTTGAGGTCGCAGGTCTGGGTGTGAGCTTATTTTAATTTCGTGATCCTGTTTATCATACATTTTGATTTCGACAGATTTATTTCAAGTCCTACTTGTATTAGCATTCTGCAAGCATCGTCCCGCTATCCACCATGCTAGCCACGATTAGCGTCAGTGGCTTAGATGTTCTCCGTCTATGTGAATTCTTCAGGTATCTTAATTAACTCTTTAACATACGTATTGGAGGAAGTAGTGGATATTTTAAGAGAGATTATACCTCGGTTTATAAGAAATTTCTATTTTGTATGAGTTCTGACCTTGATGTTGCTTTTTCATGGATATATTTGATCATTCGGCTAAAGCTTTCAACATTTTGTCTTGATAGTCAAGTATCAAAGGATCAAAGGCCATTGGCATATCGGAATTAGAGGTATGTTATACTCAATTGACTTTTCGATTAACGTTTTTTTTAAATGAACATGGTCGTTTTATCCAAATGCCTTCGAAAGCCAGCCATTTCTCGAAGATGGTAAAAATCCAGTTTGCAATTCTGGCAATTTTCAATAACCCTAGTGAATACTTCATAATAGAGTCCGCTGATGGATCAAACAAAATCAAGCCTTCTAAATGCTAAGCAATCCCTTAATGGCTAATCCATCAAACGCCCTTGACTCCTAACACATAGCAAGGAGGCTCTCAGCGCCAAAAGCGTCTAGCCATAGGGCTCAAATTTTCGATGCGATATCGTGCATGCGTAATACGGCCGAAATATCGGAATTATTCATGTCTTTACGTGCTAGCGAAACTCCTTCAACGCCTCGGTGGTGTAGTAGGCAGAGGGTTTGCCTGTCATTTCTGCACCGCGGATTCGATTCCCGTCGGTCGCGGCAGATGTTTTGTTTACCTTTTTTTAAGATTATGTTTGGTTTTTATTAACTTGCTTTTTTCTCTTAATTTTGGCTTAGTTTGGGGTTAGCCTTGGGTTAGTTCTGGTTAGTTCTTGTTGATTGCGCCCCCGTAGTGAGCGGAGGGCCATGCAAAGCCATAATAATATCTATTAGTATTCTTGTTTCGCCATTGCGCAAGCACGGTATCGCATCGAAAACTACGCCCTATTGCTAGACGCTTATCTCAGCGCTGGAGCTGCCGTCAGTTCTCCTATCGTGATCGTATTGCATATGCCACTGCTTCTCGTACCGAGGCATGCCCTGGCCAAACGTTAAGTGGCTAAGCCTCGCCTAAAGATGACATCCCTGGCCCAAACAATACTGATGAGTTAGTTTGGGTTAGTTGTTTAAGGTGTTAAGTTTAGGTCATTTTTCTTACACATTATGATGATAATAGCGTTATTTCATGCTTTTCATGCGCTCATCTTGCATCCCGCAAGTGACAGCTTCAATCTTTACTTCATCGCCTCCAGGTGCTTTATCTTTTTTCATTTGTAGAAGAGCTCTTTAGTTTTTCTGCATACTGATCTCAGATTCCTTGTAACATTTTCAAATTTTGGCATAAACAAATGCTACAGCTTATATTTATTTATATTTACAAACAGAATTTAGTTTGGATTATTCCAATATAGGTACAGTGTATGAAATACATTACTTTGTTTTACCTTGAAAGTTATTGAATACGCTTTTTATATCTACATTTATGATGTACTAGATGCTTATGATATGGTAATAACATCAAGGCTGATTCGTATCCCTTGCAGTATAGTAGGTGTGCTCGACTAGGTCTCGGAAACCTCTTTTAATGGTTCTAGTTGTGCAATCACATTTGATAGGCTATTGACTTCATTGATTTTAATAGTATAGCTCTTTTTATTACTTGGGAAAATGCTCACAAGCTTTTCTTTGATCTAAAAGTTAATAGAAACTTAACAATTTGTTCGACACAAATCTAACCTTGAGTATGTTTATTATTTTAAATCAATTGCTAGCAGTACCTACCTCAAACAATTTGGAGATCATAAGAGTCATCTAATGTATATTATAATTCATTTATCTAATTGTGTTTCGGTGTATTGTTTCCTTTTGTTTTATTCATCTTTCGAAGAGATTTCGTGTTTTCATTTCTTAAGTGTCAAAGTGTCATTCACCTATGAGTTTAACAGTAAGACAGGCACATCATATGATTTTCACAGTTAGGTTAGACAGGTTCAAGAATCGACGTTCTCAAGTAACGGTTCCTTTTAAGGCGTATTTACTTGCTGCTTGGCGAATATAGTTTAGAGCAGAAGTTCGATTAACCGAGCTGTGACGTGGATGGTTCTTCCTGCGCTTGGACTCGCTATCTCAACTAAGTTAAGTTGGCAGCAATGTTTCGGAGTCAAGGTGTTGAAATTCGTTCCGGGTCTTGCTTCTTTCTTTTACGTTAAACGGCGTTCTTTGTGGAGCTTCTTCGAGGTGTAAATCTTCATGGACTGGTTCAAATATATAGGGTCATTAGTTTATGATATTTTGTTACGTTTATGTATTTCGACTCGCAGCAGGGTCATGGAAGTTGCCTATAAAAGTTTTTGTTGAGTTATTGGAATCCTACCTCCACGTGAAGAATTTATGTATTGCTATTGCTGTCATGGTGCCGATTCTTGGAATTAACTATTATTGATTTTGGAGAAGTCTCTAGAATGGACACTATTCGTTTTGTTCGACTGGCTATTACCAGGGCATAGGCCCTATAGATAGTTCTATAGTTACCGCTCTGGCACACGTATATCGCTTTGCCTTAATTGGGATATCTGTTTTTGCGTGTTTTGGGTTTAAACCACCGCTTGCGTGTTATGCCCTTGTTGCTTATCATCGGCTGGATGTGCTGTACCAAGTTTGGAAAAGTCAGGTTATGATTCGAAGTGCTTTGGAGATGCATGGACATGGACCGTACATATGCTAATACTGCTATTTGTTTTGAGAATATTTTAAGATTCAGAATACCTACTTCATGATTTGTAAGTAATATAATTAACCTATTTGTAAAGCTGTCTTTGGCAAATTTAGATTTTCTATAAATTGAGTGATTATACACATCTTATTTTATATCCTTGCGGCAGAATAAAATTCATGAATTTTATAAACCCTGTGCGCTATTTACCATCATTCTAGTGACCTATTACTGGGTATGCAGAATATTTGCCTAACAGTTTGTATCTGACACCGTTGTTGACAATAGTCAATATTATATAAGCTTCTATTCTATTGTTTTATTGTTTATACGTGCGATTTTAGTTGTACTGTATAATTGTTGTTTTATATCAAGGGATCTCCTCATTAGTAGTGAAAGAATAAAGTATTTATTTTGGGGAAATATTATGCCCTATTGAAAAGCTCCTCCAAAAATTACTTTTCACCATTTAATAACATTATAGATTTTTCTTAGTTGAGTCACAGTTAACTAAGTCGTGCCCAATATCTTCATTAAAGTGTACCGAGGATCCACGAACACTATATTACTGGCTGCCGTTCGCATCTATAAGTAAGTTTACCAAACGGGTTTAGGAAATGTTTCCACATCCTGAGTTAGCATATGCGATATACCATTATTTTTGTCAGGATTTTCTCATAATTTGTAAACTTTTCTCTACTTGTTCCCTGAAGCATTCAATCATAATCACGTTATAAATCCTGGTCTATCTGATCACGAAGCAATAGTTTCTAGTTTTAATGTGCAGGCAAAAAAGAAAAGTACCACAGCAAGACCAAAGCGAAGGCTCTTCTCAAGATCAGCGTTTGCATCCTTTAGAGAAATTTGTAATCATATTGAGTGGGCTACAGTGAATTCTCACAACAATCCATTAAGCTGTTTCCACACTATTTTAAGTAATGCTTTTGAAACTGCCTTCCCCTATAGAAGGATAAAAAAGAAGGTTTGCAAGCCCTGGTTCACGTGTCTCCTCTCGCAACATGCGATGCCTTCACACACTGAGAAAGTACTTTTTAGATTGTTCCTTTTTTTATAAACTATTTTAATAAATATAGAAACCTTTATAGAAGGATCATCAGGATTGCTAAAGAGGAATATTTTGGCGATAGGCTGGCTGGGGCTGCTAATCTACAGAAGGAGAGTTGGAATGTGGTGCGGGAGCTGACGGAACGGAGGAAGAGTAACATAGTTTCAGATCTGTCCGCCGATACTTTGAATAACTTTTTCTCTTCGATTGCATCGGGCATAAGGGTCGCCAGTTCATCATCTGCGGTTGCTGGGGATCCTCTTGAATATATGGGGGAGCGCAATGCTGCCTCGTTCTTCTTTTTTCCGGTAAGCATGGAGTCCGAAAGGAATTGGAGTCTATGAAGAACAAACGTTCCGCGGTTGGGATGGAATTTCTGTGAGAGTCCTGTCGTCACTGCCAGATATTGCTTTGGAGACTCTTACAGAAGCTGTTAACAAAACTGCTTGTGATGGAGTATTCCCTGGTTATTTAAAGACCGCAAAGGTAATACCTCTCTTCAAGGGCGGAGATCCCCTTTTACCCTCAGATTTTCGACCAATTTGTCTGCTATCTTCCATCTCAAAGCTGGTTGAAAGACTACTAAAGAATCGTATGCAGGAGTGTCTGAAAAGTTTTAACCACCTTTCCGCGGATCAATTCGGATTTCGGGATGCAAGGAGTACTAATGACGCCGTATTTGCATTCCTCAGGGAGCTCTACATCCGGTTGGATGATGGTGATGTGGCCGCGGCGGTATTCTGTGATCTTACAAAAGCTTTCGATTGTGTAGATCATAGAGTACTGCTGAGCAAGCTCGAGCATTTGGGTTTTAGGGGATCAGTGTTGAGGTGGTTGCCTTCGTATCTGTCGGGTAGAGTAACCCAACCTATTGGTTGGGTCATTGATTTGGCGTCCCTCAGGGTTCAGTGTTGGGGCCTCTATTGTTCCTGATCTATGTTAACGATCTTGTCAGCATTGCAATATCGGGAAAATTTACCATTTTCGCTGATGACACAACTATTTTGTGGCACAGTAAGTCTCCAAAAGATCTACATGGAACAATATGCTCTGATTTAGTAAGTCTTGGGAATTGGTGTAATAGCAATGGACTAAAGCTCAATATAGGCAAATCAAACATCCTGTCATTTAAGTGTTGCCTCCCGGATTGCACCCTTAACTCGGAACCTCTCGAAGTTCGAGAGGTTCATAGGTTTTTGGGCATTCATATAGATAAGAACCTCAATTTTTCCCATCACATCTTGGAGGTTTCTAAGCGAATTTCTCGTGGAACTTATGCGGTGAAGACTGTGAGTTTGGAGTTGGGTGAGAATATAGCCAAAGGAGTATACTTTGCTTTGGTTGAGGCTCATCTGCGTTATGGAATTTCTTTCTGGGGTTCATGCAGTAGATATCTTTTTCAGAGTCTCTTCGTGCTGGAGAAGAGGGCTCTTAGATACCTGTGTGGACTGCAGCCTTTTCAATCATGTAGGCCTGGCTTCAGGTCGCGAGGAGTCTTAACGCTGTGTTCCTTGTTCATTCTGGAGACGTGTTGCTTGATGCAGTCGAAATACCGTGATTGTATTGTTTCTCAAAGTTCTCTCAACCCTACCAGATCTTCCCATTTAGTACCGCTGCCCATACCGCATTCTGCCTTGACCAAGAGTTCTCTTTTCTATGAAAGTAAGAACATTTTTAATCACCTTCCTCTTGATTTAAGAAAAATCGATAATCGTAACGGATTTAAGGTAAGGGTAAAAAGTTTTATTATTAAATAACCTATTATTTTGTACTTCTTTCCACATGAGAGGTGTTTCAATTTTATCTGAAGTGCTCAAGGAGTATTCTATTTGTAAATGATATGAAGCTACTTATGCATGTTACCTTTCTCATCTACCTGGCCATCAAAAGCCCATCAGAGAATTTAGGACCTATCCGAATGCCACATCTTACAAGATGATATCGCCAGGATTTTCCAGTGGTCATGCTTTTAATTTGAACTATCAACAAGTGTGCATGCATATCTTCCTCTTCATTCCGAGAAACTATGACTCTTAATTACTGCATTAACGGCCTTGCATTAACGAGAATGCATGACATGAGGGATGGTGCAATTTTTGACAAGTTCAATAATAATCTAATCCAGAGAGCTAATCGATGTAGATATGTAAGTGATTTGTGGCATATTGCTTTTATTGTACCCACCCCACGTCAGATTTGTATTGTAATAAGCCTATCCGGTGTGGTATCTCTTCCAAAGAGTGGAAATCGATGGTATTGAGGGCGTCCGGAAAAGATTTTAGAGTCTTTGCTTTGAACACACAAAGTTCTTAATGATATCAATTTCTCCACTATTCAGGGTAGGTATTTTTTTGTTTAAACTCATTGGTGGCCATGTACAGCGAAATTACCTTCTGGGCAGGCTATTTTTAAAGCAGTTTAACGTACTAGGTCAAGAAACACTGTAGTAACTAATTAGGTTTTGCATAATCCAACAGTAGGATGCAACGTCGCTACAATGAGACATCTTTCCGTTTGAAATAAATACCTATAATAAATAAGTATATCATGTATAACTTGATCAAGCATATAATATTCCGTTTACGCCATAGCAGAGAGCACGGACTTCTGGTCCCGACTGACATACATAATTAATCTTCTTGCTCTTACGCTTTTTACAAGACGACATGCTAGGAAACGAAACGATCTTGGCTATAAACGAATTAAATGACACGTTTTATGTCTTTTTTATTGGCAATCAGTGAGCACCTTGCAAAATGTCAATTTATAAAATTGGTTCGACTCGCATAACATATGTATTAAACTCACCTGTCTGCATCTAATTGTCCAAAATTGAGAGAATTAACAGCAGTGCTCCCTAAAAAAAAATAAATACGATAAGCTAAAATTTAATCTAGAGGAAAACGGTCTCGAAATTGTTGCTGGTAATTTTGCATGATCAGATGACGTAAATAGTCATCTAGTTGAATGCATAAATGAATGAATCAACGACTGAAGTATTTATTAGTATAAGCTACAGTATTACAAATAAATATAGAATGGTTTCTTGGGATATATTAATACATGTTTGCTTGAACATATCTATTGAATTACAGGCCAATAATGAGAGAGATTATTATATTCAAAAAGTCCGTTATGAAATAAACTATTTTGACTAAAAATAGTTCTAACGTATAACACATACAAATTTCCCCTAGATCTAGTTTCATAATCATGAATATCTTCTACTATTATAAGTTGATCTGTTAGATGTTTAGGAAATAAACCATTTTTTATTTTAAAAATCACTACCATGACATCCACAAACCCACTAAGGAGGTTCGTACATTCCAACATATACTTAATAGTTGTGCATCTATTACAGCCCAAAATTACCCTTAAAGCCTGATTTTGCTTTTTCTGCTAAATGTTTAGTTCTGTATTATTTAACAGATATAGAATAGACGAACAAAATTTGTAATATGGTTGAATAATCATTTCATATATAAGGAATTGTGTCCAGAAACTATTTTTTTTCCTATTCTAGACAATAGATTAATTCTCTTGGCAATTTTTTTATTGTTATATACACAGCATGACTTGAGAAGCTACAGTTTTGATCTATGATAACCTCTACATATTTACACTGACTGACTTGGTCAATCTTTTCACAGCCCACATAAATTTCATTGTTTACATCGGTATCTATGTAATTATATTTACTCCTTAATAATTAATTATTTGTGTTAATTTTAAGACTGTTTTTTGTAACCATTTATTATTTATTATATTTACCATTTCTGGAATACTTTCACCAACAAAATAAAGTAAAGTATCGTCCGCAAAGAGTTGTATTTTACATTTAGTCACCTGCTTAACTATGCCACTTATATACATAAGAGATCGGGTCCCATAGCTGTCCTTGCGGTACCCCATATGATGTGTTACCAACGAAGATACATTATTATTGTATTTCGTGACCTATGTCCCATTTTCCAAATACTGAGTTAACTACTTCATTATTGTTGTAAAAAAACATGTCTAAACATCTCAATCAATAATTATCTGCTTATTGTTTCGAAGGCTCGCTTCAGAACTAGAAACACATCATCAACATATTGATTTCTATCAATTGCACATTTCCACTTTGCCAACACTGTCTATTAATGCACCTTCACAATATTTTTTTTATCTGAAGCCTGCGTGATGTCAAAAGGTTATTTGATTCTCCACGCTAAATTATTCCTTTGTTTGCTTAATCCTTAATTCATCAGCACATTTTTGACAAACTTCCACCAAATTCTCACAGTTCCTTGCAATGTGGCCATATTTTCAACAGCGGAAGCACTGAACAATGTTTATATATTCTACAGCTTTGTATACTCTCCAAACAATAGTTAAACTATTTTTCATTATTATTAAGGTCCAATATTAGTTGATTTTCACTATTTTTGTTACAATAATTCGGAACCAGCTTTATTAATAAATCACTTTGGAGAGAGTTGAGGGTATTTTGCATTCTTATTTTATGAATAAAATTTTTTGGTTTTCAAATAATTTCTTTGTCAGTCTTTATTACTTTCCACCTAGTCGATTCTTCATATTTTCGAGCACTCCTTCTTCTTCATCATCAGCCTGTGTTTGTCCGCTGCTGGATATAGGACTAATTGAAACGAGTGAATTCCAGTAAGTTTTTAATGTCGTCTAGCCAGCGTTTTGGTGGTCTACCAGTTCCTTTCTTCGACTCTCTTTGTCGCCATTGTGCAATTCTTAACGTCAACCTCTCTGCACTTTGTACTGCCACATGTCCAACCCATTGCCATTTTAAATTTGCGGTGCGCTCTATAACATCTGTAGTTTTTGTTCTTCGTCAATTGTCTGCATTTTTTGCTTGTTGTCTCAAATTGATCCCCAACATTTTACTGCTACCTCACTTTTTGTGTGTTTCTTAACCTCCCTACGCTTTTCTTAGTTAAAGTTGCTGTTTCTAGACAATACGTGACAACAGGGAATACACAAGAATCGTATACTTTCTTTTCCAGGCAAATGGGTATATCAGAATTCTGAAGCATGTGACTCAGGCGACACAAGTCAGACCATATGGGCTTTTGTCTCGGCTTTAGTATACGTGTCCTAGGAATATGTAATTTTCGACGTTCCCAGAACTGTGTTATCCTGCTTTATCCGCACATCGCTTCGACTCATCAGCATTGTCTTGCTCAGATCTATGTCTAATTCAACCTGTTTAGCTGTTCGATTTACTTCTTGTAGCATTATGTCAAGTTCTTCTACATTTATAAAGATGATGTCATCTGCGTACCATAAGTGATTTAGGTATACAACATCTATTTTCATACCTTTCTTGTGCCAAGACAGCTTTTTGTAGAGCTAAGGTAAATAGTTTCGGAGATACTGGGTTGCCCTGACGCAGTTCTCTATTGATTGCTATCTAGTCTGTCCTAAGGTCTTCGTCTAATTTAGCATGCAGTGATGCATTCTTGTATATATTTTCGATTACATTTAAGAATCTCGAATCAATTCTATCATCATCCAGAGCACCTTGGAATGACCACGTTTCCATTGTATCAAAAGCTTTTTGGAAGTCAAGGAATGCCAGGTATAACGGGAAGTTGTATTCGTTTTCTTTTTTTTATGGCAGTGGCGCACACACACTAAATGGATATCCTACGGCGCTCGAAGAGCGGTGTGTGTGTGCGAAGAAATTTATTGACACGGGAATAGTTGTAGGTTTTAATTAGGGGAAAACATGTCCTAGGAGTGAGTTGCACAGTGATGCAGAGCACCAGGCAATGGAGTACTTGTAAAGCGGTGTTTCCAATTGCACGACGAACTGGTGCGCTCTTGCCGTCTGTCGCGACTGTCTGACAGGCGTTGCCAGGGGCGGGATGAGGCGGGCCAAATCCTGGGAGCATCTGGCCACATGTCTGCGGTGTTCCAGACTAGCCAGATTCCCGGACAACTCCGGGTCGCCGATGAGACGCACAGCTCTCTTCTGAATGGAATCCGGCAGCTTTAGAGTGTGCTTTGGTACCACAGCCCAGATGTGTGAGCAATATTCTAAGCACGGTCTTATTTGCGCTTTGTAGAGCAAGAACAACTGCTGCGCACCAAGTTTCTGGGAGGCTGATTTTGCGATGTTAGCAACATGGTCATGCCAGGACATATTGCTGTTGACCCAGACACCCAGTAGTCCGATTGACGAGGATGAAGGAATGGTCGATCCTGCCATAATGACCTTAGCCCCCTTGGTAAACGTGGCTGCTTGGGTCTTTGCTGCATAAAACTGGACCAAATTTTTGTCGGCCCAAGTTTAAACTTTCTCCAGATCTTGATTAATTGCAGTAATCTGCTCCTGTCTGCTGCGGTGATAAGTCTAAGTAGCTGGTAAAGGTTTTTCTGATCTAAGTTGGGAGACAAGGGTACTGTCATCTGCAAAACTGTAAACAGGATTATTGGTTTCGTTCAGCAGGTCATTAATACAGATGAGGAACAGAGTTTGTGAAAGTATTGCGCCCTGAGGCACACCCGGTTTAATGGTGAATGTGTCTGAGATGTGCCCATCAACTGCAACGTGCAGAGATCGGTTCTTAAGGAAAATGGCAAGCCAGCTGCAGAGAGAAGCTGGCAGTCCGAAGGACGGCAGTTTGTTCAGCAATCCGTCATGCCAAACTCTGTCCAATGCCTTCGAAATATTCAACGCAATCGCTCGAGACTCTCCGTAGTTCTCAATTGCCCTACTCCATATATGAGTGACATAGGCCAATTTATCTCCTGTGGATCTCTCTTTGCGAAAGCCGTATTGATTATCACTGATTATTCTCTTGTTCGCGAGGTACTTGAGTAGCTGCTGATTGACTACACGTTCAATGACTATGGAGATTATGAGAAGCAAGGCAATTGGGCGATAGTTTGAGGGCGTTGTTTTCTTGCCTTTTTTTGGAACAGGTTGCACTCCAGCAACTTTCCAAGAAGGTGGGTATATTCCTTTTCGGTAAGACAGAAAAAAAAGTCTGGAAAAAACGGAAGTAAGTTCGTTGGCGCAGTTCTTTAACACGATGGCAGGTATTTCGTCCGGTCCTGAAGCCTTTTGCGTATCTAGTTCTTTAAGGATTTTACGAATATCACGGTGATGACATTTGACGTCTGCGATGGTAGTGTTGATGTTCGATATGGTGGGGAGAGCCTTGCCTTGGGGGACGTCTAAGGTAGAGTGCGATGAAAACATATGGCGAGCATGTTTGCTTTTTCCTTGGCTGTCAAAGGTGGGACAAACGTTTTTGTAAAGTTATTACTTACTGCCTTTGCTACCGACCAGAAATTCCTGGAGCCACTGGGGCATTGCAAAAGTTTATTCCTGATCCTTGGATTGTGTTTGTCCTTAGTTTCGTCGATCACACGTTTGCATTCGTTTCTCGTTTCGACAAAATAATTGCGATTTTCAGCGGTCTGATTTTGTTGTCAATACTTGTGGGCTTGCTCTTTCCTACCTACAGCTCTTTCGCAT
>MU185856.1:12877-79868 GCA_016904865.1 Pissodes strobi | reverse complement strand
CAAGGCGGTACATTGTCAACAGCAGAACACTGTCTGTCCATTATGTAATCGGAACCACAGGAGTGAAGAATGCAAATCTACTGTACAGAGTGGCGCATTTTGGATGCATTCACGGGGTTTCTCGGTAATTAGTAAAGATAGAAGGATGCGGTTTTCGCGACACCGGGCTATTTTTTTGTTAAACAAAAGATACCGTAAACACAAATTTCCTAGGCCTCTTCGTTTTTGAGCTACAGGGCGATTTTAAAAATGTTGTATTTTCGGGCACCCCTCGTATCTCAGCTACCTGATAACTTACAGAAAAGATAAAAACGGATGCTTATAGTACTTTTTACGTAGAATTCAGTGGCGTGCCCGAAATTTTTGCCAGAGATACTGCTTTTGAGATATCACCCAAACATATAATTTTTTAAATGAAACACCCTGTATTTTTTTCCGTCGTTAAATTGCTTTATTTTTTCCCATAAAAATGATATATAACACTTAACATTTTCTATTTTTGGAAATGGTAAAAATTTAAAAAAATGGCGAATTTAATGTTATATTCTTCTAGTTGGCTATGAATTGTATTTAAAAATTCGAAACAATACTCTATACAAATTTTGAACTACTTAAAAATATATTATTATCATAATATGACCCTATATTATTTTAATACACCGGCTTGCAAACAAACTAGGCTTGAAAGGGCATTATTAAATTAAAGTAGGCCTTGGAAACAAAAGTTAAATTTAATTGTTATTGATTTTTTGACAGCTTTAAAAAAGCAGTGATTTAAAAAGTAAAAAATGGCGTATGACAATCTTTATAAATTTAATATGTTTATGTGTGCTCTGTATAACTGCAGAATCTTCTTTTATATTGTGTTTGATGGTAATCTCACATCGGATCGATATATAGACATTTTACAAGAAAATCATTTGGCAGAAACGCAAGACATCAATGACGTTTACTTCCAACAAGATGGAGCACCAAGCCACAATGCAAGGAGAGTGGGTGATCTTCTAAACAGATATTGTCATGATAAGTGGATAGGCACCAGTGGTCCTGTTAGGTGGCCACCTGGGTCACCTGACTTGACGCCTTTAGATTTTTCCTTCTGGGGTTTTATAAAAAATCAAATATATAGAGTTAAAAGTAATAACGTTAATGAACTGCAAGTACGTTTTAGGAATAGTTTAAGGAAAGTAACACGATTGTATTTATATAATACATTGCGAAGTGTCGAAAAACGTTGTAGGCGGTGTCTAGAAAACAATTGCTTGCACTTTGAAAATAAGAGGTAACCGAATGTTGTTTTTGTTATACCTAATATACTTAATATAGCTAGAATCAATAATTAATTAAATTCAAGTAATTCTTGATTTTTGTTTCTTTATCGACTATTAAATTTAAATAAAAATAATTCATTTTATTTAAATAACTAGTTCTTGATATGCTATTTTTTCAATCAGTAAAATAAAGTGTATAGAGTATTGTTTCGAATTTTTAAATAAAATTCATAGCCAACTAGAAGAATATAACATTAAATTCGCCATTTTTTTATTTTTTGTTATTTCCAAAAATAGAAAATGTTAAGTGTTATATATAATTTTTATGGGAAAAAATAAAGTAATTTAATGACGGAAAAAATACAGGGTGTTCCATTTAAAAAATTATATGTTTAGGTCATATCTCAAAAACAGCATCTCCGGCAAAAATTTCGGGCACGCCACTGAATTCTACGTAAAAAGTACTATAAACATCCGTTTTTATCTTTTCTGTAAGTTATCAGGTAGCCGAGATACGAGGGGTGCCCGAAAATACAACATTTTTAAAATCGCCCTGTAGCTCAAAAACGAAGAGGCCTAGGAAAAGTGTGTTTACGGTATCTTTTATTTAACAAAAAAATAGCACGGTGTCGCGAAAACCGCCTCCTTTTATCTTTACTAATTACCGAGAAACCCCGCAAATGCATCCAAAATACGCCACCCTGTACAAGAATGTACTAACTGTAAGCACGCGCACGTAGTATTAAAAATACCAAATATCGATTACAGACACAGTGTTTTTGACAAAAACTGTGTTTGTTATGCGAGAGCTTTAGAAAGAGTTAAAGCAAGGACACAGTATATCTAGCAACTACCGTCAACATCAATTGAGTCTTCTTCATTGCATAGTGTATTGTTTTTTGCACGTGAACGCTCAAGGACTTTTATCTCATAATAAAGAGATTGATCAATTACTGCGGAATAAAGACCCGTATGTTGTCTGCGTGAGTGAGACTCATCTAACTCCTGAAATAGCAGATGAAGAAATAGTCATACCTGGATATAATTTAGTAAACTGTTATTCAAACAGCCGACACACTGGAGGGACAACGATTTACATTAAAAGTTTTCTGAAATGCCAGGTAGTTAGTAGTGAGGCTGTAGACTATGACTACTGGGCATTATGGATAAGGGTGCAAATTAAGAGAGAGAGGGCCATGGTGGGTGCTATCTACAGATCCCCCAACGGTAACTGTAGGGAGTTTTTAAAGTATATGGAAGAAAAGTTAAATGAGGATTGTATCCATGAGCAAAAAACGGTAATCATGGGTGATATGAACATCGACTTGATAAAAAATGGTAGTGACGCAAAAACTTTCAAAAACATAATGCAGGGAGCAGGTGTCAAGCAAATTGTTGAAAAAGAAACCAGAATAACTGATGCGTCGGCTACCTTAATTGACCATATAATAACAAACGATTTTAATGCTAAGGAGGTTTCAAGAGATTTCCCCATGGTGAGTGACCACGAAATTATTGGTACTCAGTTGACGTTTGAAATATCAACAGAAAGGACGCGTGATATTTATTTTAGAAACTTGAATCCAAGAGCAATTTCGAAATTGACTGAAGAATTAGTAGGAGCACACTGGAATTACACATCTACAAACGTAAACACCTTATATACCGACTTTATGAAAGTAATTCAGTCAGCATTAGACAAAATTGCGCCTATGATAAAACATAAGTCAAAAAAATATCCCTGGATCACAAGAGTTGTTCAAGAAGCGCAGAATAAGAGGGACAATGCGTATAAAAATTTTTGTCTGACCAGAGCAAGTGGGGATTGGAATAACTTTAAAAGTCTTCGCAATAGAGCAACCTCAATATGGCGTACCGAGAAAACTAAATATTACAACCAGAATATAGACAGGTGCAAGGGAGATAGCAAAAAAATGTGGAAAACATTGAAAGATTTAATCGGCAATAAAAAGCAACTATTAGACTTGGAAGATATTGACTTTGGTGGAAATTATGGAAAAACGGAAGAAAATTTCAATAATTTCTATGCAAACAGTCTCGTGGAGATCTCAGATAGTATAGAAAAACGGCCATGGGACTCTCATTTGACAGTAAACAACCCTTCTCAGCTGTCGCGCTTTGAAACTATCAACCTTTCTCAGCTTAAAAAAATTACTTACGGACTCAAAAATAAAAGTACCAGTGATGAATCGCTAAACATTAAGCTGGTGAAGGACCTGTTTTGTGTAATCGGCTATCCACTACTCTATATAATAAACGCCTCCCTTTCATCTGGTAAGGTGCCTAGTGAGTTAAAAACTAGTATTATAATTCCCATACCGAAAGTTTCTAAGCCAACTGTGCCCGTCGAATTCAGACCGATAAATTTGCTTCCAGTTGTGGATAAAATTATTGAAACTAGAGTGTGTCAACAGTTAAGAAGCTATTTTGAATCCAATAAATTACTATATATTGGACAGTCTGGATTTAGAAATAACCATTCGTGCGAATCGGCCCTGCAGTATGTATGTGAAATGTGGAGAAGAGACATAAATGAAAACAAGGTTGTGCTTAGTGTCTTTGTGGACCTGCAACGTGCGTTCGAAACTATTGATCGGGATATCCTCATCGAAAAGTTGCGCCTGTATGGTGTTAGAGATGAAGCATTAGAGTGGATTAGGGATTATTTAAGCAACAGATTTCAAAGAACTAAGGTAGGATGTGATATTTCTAGTGAAATAGAAAGCGTATTAGGAGTCCCGCAAGGTAGTGTTCTTGGACCTCTTCTTTTTATTGTTTATGTAAATGATATTTACCAGGTTTTAAAGGAATCTTTTGTAAATCTGTTTGCGGACGACACTCTGATTTCTGTATCGGGTAAAGATTTCGGGGAAATTACTGATATTTTGAACAACGAGCTTATACTGCTTTATGACTGGCTATGTAAAAATAAATTAAAATTGAATACAGCGAAAACAAAATGTATGGTTATAGGTTCTAAGGCAAACTGTAGAAAATATGCGGAATTATGTTTGAATGTTAATATAGGCGGGTCGGTTGTTTCCTTTGTTTCAGAAATTAAATATTTGGGTGTCTTTTTGGATCCGCAGTTCATATTTTCTGGTCAGGTAGATTATCTGTGTAAAAAAATAGGCAAAAAGTTGGGTTTCTTTTATCGTATTTCAAATTGTTTATCTCAATGGACAAAGATGTTAATCTTTAACACCATTGTTTTACCTCATTTTACTTATTGCGATTCTCTTCTTATATCCTGTTCCCAAGAAGACATACAGAGACTACAGATACAACAAAATAAAGCAATGCGTATAATACTTAAGTGCGGCAGATACACCTATTAAAGATATGTTGCAGACACTAAATTGGTTGCCAATTATACAGAGCGTAAAAAGGGCGAACCTCACTTTAATTTATAAGATAGAAAATAATAAACTGCCTGTTTACTTAAAAAACTTTCTTGTTAGGAGGTCCCATTTTCACGAGTATAATATTCGTTCTAGACAACAGTTTCATATTAATTCTGTTAAGACAACCGCATTGCAAAAAACGTTATTTTATGAAGGGGTTCGTCTTTTTAATGCTCTGCCCGAAAATGTCAGGAGGCCAACTGTAAATATATTTGATCACAATGTTTCGACATATCTTATGCAATTGTATATAGCAAGTAATTAATAAGTAATATGTCATGTGGTTTGTGCATTTATAGTTTTGTAATTACTAGCCAAGTGCTAAATAAACATATTATTTATTATTTATTTTATTTAGGATTGTTGGTTAGAAAAAGATCCAGGAGGGCGGCGAATTCGCCCCTCTCTTAGATTCGAGTTGGTTCGTCTACAAGTTGAGTAAGCTAGCAGCTGATGGCAAATCCTTCAGCTTCTCTACCTCCGTTGTCGGTCTTGTTGTGATGTTTGAGTCAGTTGGTGTTGTGTGCATTGGAATCTCCCAGAACGATTATTTCTGATCTGGGGTGATCGACCTGTATTGAGTCAAAAGTGGTAGCTAGTGTTGTAAAAAAGCTTTGGTAGGCTCTATCGCTCGGAGGGCGATAGAGACAGCATATAAACTTGGTTAATCCCTTGGCGGTGAACTTGAGCCACATGACGTCAAGGTTGTTCGGGTCGAGTGTTTCTCGCGGTGCCATTAAAGGTCGCTTCGGACAAAAAGGCATATTTCGAACTTGTCTAAATCGGGTGTGCAAGTCGTAACCAGGATAGGGCTAGTTTACTATTGTAAACGTAAAAAGAATATACTTGTGTTTCTGTAAGGGCTATTTGCTTGTAGATGTTGGTGTACCGAATTTATGTTTGTATTTAGGCCTCTGCCATGTTGCAGAAATATATTTCAATTCTAAATTGGTTCGGTATCTTTGCTGCCTGTAAAATGAGAAATGAAGAGCTCCCAGGGCCACCCGGCGCGGCGCCCGGAAATCCGAATGGCAATGGAATGGATGGAAGCACCATCATGTTCAAGGATTTGAATTCTCGATAATTACCTTCATTGCCTGAAGATGATCTATTGTACCCAATTCCTTTTGAAAACCAGTCTCCGCCACTGGTTGGTATGAATCTAGTTTGTCGGTTAGGCGGTTGGTTATTATTCTGGCTATGTGATAAGCGATCGTTTTGGATATTATCGCTATCGGCTTTCTTAAACTACAGAATCACCTGTGCATTCTGCCAATCTTTGGGTATGCCACCCTTATCCAGGCATTTATTGAAGAGAACTTGTAAAGACTTCTGTCTCCCCCCATTTTAAAAATATCGGTGTATATCTTGTCCTCCACTGGACATGTCCATTTTTTTTTATCTGCTTTAATGCTAAACATATTTCTTGTGAATGTGACACTTTCTCATATTGGTCTCTGTTGATACGGCTTAGGGATGTGGTTTGAATACATTTTTAAGCAAAAAGCCTTTATTATTTGAGGAATTTGCTTTTGATCTGTACCAACTGTACCTTCTTGATTTTCCATTTTTGTTATTTTCGCCTTCCTTTCGAAGTTTTCGATTTGAGTACTTTCATGTTTTTGTTCTTTTTAATTATGTGTTGATTGTTGATTTCTTTTTATGTTGTGCTCTCTTACATCTTTGCGAATCTCTTTCCTAACATCTCTGTTAATTTTTGCATATCCTGGTGCTTCTTTGTTTGCCTCGCGTCTCTCCTTTATTACTCTTTTGGTTTCCTCGGACAACATTTCTGTATTGACGTTTTAGTATTGACACAGAGCTTTACAGTTACTATCTCTATTTTTGTCGCTAGGTTGTCCAAGATCAGATCAGAAATGATTTAAGTGGGTCTCAATTTTGCATATTGATATTGTTGTATTTTTGCTTGATAACACTTATGATATAGTCTAACTAACTGCTATACCTCCATTTCTGATGTATTTTGTTCTCGCTATACCTACTAATAATTGGTATGCATGGATTTATTGAATCTTCTATTATCTTTTTGGTAGTCTCATACTTCTAAGATGTATTGTTTCGCTGTACAGCTAAAACTTCTCTTGGTGCTACTTTTTTGGCTACTAACTATTGAAATTTAATATATTTTCATCTAGGTTTGTGAACTTTAGTAACTATATTTCACATCGCAAGCATTCGATAATTTTATTCCTGCATAGTATAAGCTCGTCCTTGCCTTTAATAAGCTGATCTTTCAAGTTCAATATTTTACGAAACAAAGTGAAAGTTTTCTGCTCTCTACATCTGGCACAATAAAACTTCATTATTCGGATGTTAAGCTGCAGAGCCTTCATTCTCATCTGGGCTTGTGAACTTTAGTAACTCTATTTCTCATCGCAAGCATTCAATAATTTCATTCCATAAATTAATAGAACACCATTTATTATTTCAAAAACCGCTGGATTTCAGAATAAAGCACCTGTACAGGGTGGCTCGAATTCGTGTCTATGTATGGGGAACTCGAAAACCGTAAGAGATACAGTGTCGGTCAAATTAAGGCAAAATTGCGCATTTAGGTGCCTAGCAATATGCCGTTTAGAAAGTTTTAAAATTCCGAGTATTTCCGGAGATATCGGGAAAAAACCGAATTTTTGAAAATTCGATTTATTTTTTTCCTGGGCTTATTTAAAATCGAATTTCAAATTGAATTGCACTTTTGCATTGCCACTTTTTCCGCTCTATCTAATGATGGTATCCAGTTTGAAATCCGACGTTTCGTCTTCAAGGAATCATCATCAACTTTCTTTTTTTAAATACGAACTTTAATTTTTTTTATCGATTTTCAGATGGTATTATCGTTATTAGTATGACTATGTGTTTTTATTTTTTAAAATTTTTTTTATTTTTCTTATATTTTCTTAATTTTCATTATTATTTTTTATTATATATTTTGCTTTGGCGTAATTTTAAATAATTTAAAGTAGGTATTTTTGAAATCTTTATATTCTATAAAAATATTTTATTTTGTTTTTTGTATTAAGTGGAAAATTGGAGCGTATTAAAAATAAAAAATAGTAAAATTATTTCTTACGAGAATATGGCCATGAACTATTACTCTAACAAGTTGCTTACTGCAAAGATAAAATATTCCGAAGTTTTAACCAATTAAAAAATTTATTTAATAGGGAACATCAACAATTTATAATCATACTACGTGATACTATAGGAACTTTGATGGAAAAACACCTATAGGAATTTGTCTTATAAATAAAATGCACTAAGCAACTTGTTTGAGTTCATGACCATATTCTCGTAAAAAATAGTTTTACTATTTTTAATTCTTAATACGGGCTCCAATTTTCCACTTAATGCAAAAAACAAATAAAATATTTTTATAGAATATGAAAATTTCAAAAGTACCTACCTTAAGTTATTTAAAATCACGCAAAAGCAAAACATATAAAATTAAAATAATAAAAAAATAATAAAAATAAAAAAATAAAAAAATAAAAAACACATACTCATAATAATAACGCCAATGCCATCTGAAAAACGATAAAAAAAATTAAAGTTCGTATTTAAAAAAAGAAAGTTGATGATGATCCCTTGCAGACGAAACGTCGGATTTCAAACTGGATATCATCATTGGATAGAGCGGAAAAAGTAGCAATGCAAAAGTGCAATTAGATTTGAAATCCGTTTTTAAATAAGCCCAGGAAAAAATTAAAACGATTTTTAAAAATTTCGGTTTTGTCCGGATATCTCCGTAAATACTCGGAATTTTGAAACTTTCTAAACGGCATCTTGTTAGGCACTTAAATGCGCAATTTTGCCTTAATTTGACCGACACTGTATCTCTTACGGTTTTCGAGTTCCCCATACATAGACACGAATTCGAGCCACCCTGTACAGGGTAATTTTTTATATTTTCCCACCCCCTTTAACTTTTTTGTGCCACTGTGTAGAAAAAATATGTAAATAGGAAAGTTGTAGTGCTTGAGAAGTAGTTCCCAGAAAACATTTTTTTGTCTATACAGGGTGTTGCAAAAAGTGTAAAAAACAAAAAAATATATATTTTTTAAATGGAACACCCTGTATATTTCTCCTCAGGACGAAAGATCTTTGTTCTCCGATTACAAAAATATATAATTTGTCTACATTTGCTTAAGCCATTTCTGAGCTATTTAACTTTAAAAGTTGATTTAAATAAAATAAATCATTGTTTTAATCATTTTTTATTATTATATACAAATTCGTATCTTAACATGTTTGATAATAAAAACTTCAGAATTTCAATTATTGTTGAATATGCCCACTATTGATACAATCTCGGAAGTCGCTTTCTAATTTGTTTGTTGCATGGGTAATAAAAATTGGATTGTTCTGGTTAAGGTCGTTTATATAGTATACAATTCTCACCCTGAGCTCTTCAATAATGGCACTTCTCTGAGCATAAACTTTGTGTTTAAATATCCCCACAAAAACGCATCTACGGGCGTTAGATCTGGGCTATTCGGTGGCCAGTGGACGGTTCCCCGCCTATTATTTGAGCAGATTGGCGAATTGGAAGCATACCAAGAGAATCTCTGTTTCCTGATTTAAAAATTGTAAATCTTTCGCCAGCTAGGGAACTTTCATAAAAAATAGAGGCAATAATTTGACATAATAGCAGTTTTTGTCACTGTCATTCACGGCTGTTTTGACACATTTCATATTTTTCTTAATGGCGAGCAAGGCTACTTCGATTGGTTTGAATTCATGCTTTGTCAACTTTTAAAGGCAAATAGCTCGGAAATGGCTTAAGCAAATGTAGACAAATTATATATTTTTGTAATCGCAGAATAAAGATCTATCGCCCTGAGGAGAAATATACAGGGCGTCCCATTTAAAAAAATATATATTTTTTGTTTTTCGCACTTTTTGCAATACCCTGTATAGACAAAAATATGTTTTCTGAGAACTACTTCTCCAGCACTACAACTTTTATATTTACATCTTTTTTCTAAACAGTGGCACAAAAAAGTTAAGGGGGGTGGGAAAATATAAAAAAATGACCCAGTACCTAAAATATATATTGAAAATAGCAAACCCCAGTTTTATGATGCATCCTGCAAATAAAATATTTTTGAGAATATTAATATAAGTATTATTAAATTATTGTATATTTTTTTAAATGCGATTCTCCATTTACGGGAGCCGGTTTTAGATTCGCCCATTAGATACACATTCTCTGAGTTGTTACTTTAAATTAAAACTAGCAGGAAGCCCAGCAAAGTAGGATATTTAAGTTAGAATAGAAAATCTAGCCTCCCAATATACTATATAAAAACCTTCATTCGTTATAGCAGTATCCGGATGGTTTTTCGAATGACAATTATTCGAACGACAGTTCTTCGAACGACATTTCTTCGAATGGACAGTTCTTCGAAAAGACAATTCTTCGAATCGACAATTTTTCGAATGTGTAATTCTTCGAATGGACCATTTTTCGAATCTTTAATTTAATTTGGGTTAGTCGCTTTTACCGTTTTAGCAAAATTTCTGCAACGCCTCAGCGTTCTTGCCTGTCATTCCGGCGCTGCGGGTTCGATTCCCGTCGGTCGCGACAGATGTTTTTTTTATTGTTTTTTATTAGTTTACATTTTTCTCATAATTTTGGGTTAGTTTTGGTTAGCACTTGGTTAGTTCTTGTTGATTGAGCCCCCGTAGCGAGCGAAGCGAGCGGAGGGCCATGTAAAGCCATGTACATACGTTAGATATGAATATGTCAGAAGAGAAAATACCTACGATAAAGATCGTAAATTTTGATCCATCGAGCCGCATTATTATCAGTGTTTTCGGCGAGTCGGGAAGTAGGAAACCACGGCCGGCGGAGAAGCTATTGCACAGTAAGTCTCCATCCCTTTTACCTTTGTACCGGGGTGTATCGCGCGCACTCTTTTTAAACGTTTTATTAGTTGCCGTTTTAAAATTATCTTTATGTTTTTTATAATTTAATATTTTCGAAAAACGGTCCTTTCGAATATTTGTCTTTTCGAAAAACTATCCGTTCGAATAATTATCCATTCGAATAATTGTCCATTCGAAAAACTGTCCTTCGAAGAACTGTCTTTCGAAAAATTGTCATTCGAAAAACAGTCCTAGATTCGTTATAGCAATAGTATAATAATAACACATAGAATGGAGCGAGAATTAACCTAAAATTATTGAGTTTGAGTAAAAAAGTAGCAATCAGAAAGGAGGGGGTGGAGAGTGGTGGACAATCTAACAAAACCCCTTTCTTTTTAATGTACAAATCTATAGGAACACCTCATAAAAAAATCAAATATATTATTTCTTACCCCATTTCTGCGCTTCCGGAGTCACTAGCAAAGCGCATTGTGATCTGATTCTGACTACACCATTACTAGCAATGCACTCTACGAATCCTTGGTCGAAAAATTCTAATTTTTTTATTGTCAAGACTGACCTCCAGTTGCTATCCTTCTCCTAAAAAGATGTCTTATTAAGAAAATAAAAAATAATGGAGACTATCACATTTAACCCTATAATGTTTTATTAAACAGGGTTCTCAGTATTATACAGTATTATTGCATAAGGATAAGAGCCGTATTCGACGTGATAAAATTTTATTTCAAGTACAGCGAAAAAAAAGCCGCATGCTAACCCGGTTTTACTGTTTAATACAATTTTCTGGTCATATAGTACTTTCTAACATTTTATTAAAAAGAACCTTGTTTTTTTTTCACTAATTTTTGTTGCGCTTCATCTCTATTTGTTGTTTTTAGTTACGATCAACCCTCTCAAATATTCTTCGACCGGGTAAATTTCAACTCGTAAATCTAAGGGCATAAATTCTTCTTGCCTCCAGAGAATTGCATTGCGCTTATCCACAATTTAAGTCCATTAGTTTCTAACGATAACATAGTGTTAATTAAGTATAGTAGATTATTTCGTATAGCTATTGTAATTAAATTAGTTGATGACAAAGGGTTTAATTAATTTCTTATAATGTGTAATTACTGGGTTATGCATGACTCAGATTTCCTCGCAAATATTTTACGGAATTAGAGCACCATTTTTTAAAAGAATTGTCCAAAGTTGTGTAATAAATCAGGCTTGGGCTCTGAAAAGTAATGACACCTGTCAATGTTTTGGGCTCACGAGTAAGGTGGCAAGTCCGTTCCTGACTTCCTTGGTAATATCAGAGATTCTTTCTAATCTGGATTAGGGAGTCTTTATGGCTTATACAATATACCACCATTTTATTAAAATATACGAATCTAATTAAAAGTTACAGCACAAAATGTAAATCAACTGGGTACCCATTTTGGGCCGCATATCTCCGTTATGGAGCTTCTTGAAAAACAAAATATATGACACACTAGGTTATTTGGATGTCCCCTGTATACAACCGAGATTTTGACATATACTTACCAGATATTATTAGGAGCAAGTATAATTAGATAAGTTTCAGTTTCTTTAGTTTTTCAAGTACTTACTTTAATATTCTTTATTTTTATTCTATTGTCTCCACCTTTAACTTGCACTTCGTTAATCTTCCATATAAAATTGACTTTAGTATTGTTTGCATCCAAATTATGTACATGGCAAATAAACCTCGCAGTTTTTCCTGGATCTCGTGTTATATTTGAAAGAGATACTAAAAAAGTTAAGGTACCTGAAAAAAAAAATGTATCGTAAGTAATTAGAAACACCCAGGGCCGGACTGGGCCTGAAATTCGGCCTGGGCGCCAAATGGGATTACCGGCCCTCTCCTCGGGCTCTCATATTTATTTTTAAATAGGAGTAGGCGTTTTAAAATTGTATGAATTTAGGAATTATTTTCATTTAGATGCATAATTTTGAAAAGGAGAGGTATACAAAAAACGCAATATTGTAAATGTCTGCAGTTTTTGCAAAACAATCGCCAAGCATTTTTTTTTAAGTTTCAGAAGAAATTTATAAAACAATTACTTATAAGAGGTAATTTTTTTACATATGTAGAAATTTATTTATTAAAATGAATGTGAAAATTGGATTCGCAGTTGCTATTACTAGAAACTTTGACCATGTTTTAACAGAATATACAGGATGGGACAACGTAATTTTTACAGAGGCATTTTCGAGCAACTGAGTTTTTTTTGAGAAACTCTCGCAGACCCGCCGCGCCGATTTTGTTTTCGAGGGGGACATTGATTAATAACATGGTCATCTTCATACCTGCTTCCCTCTAAGAAGGGGTGACAGCACCCCTAAATTTTTAATTGGAAAGGGGGTGTTGAATGATATCTCGTTTAAATGGTCTTTCTAATTCCTACATTTTGAGGTTTCAATTTTTAAAAATTGATCAAACCGTTACAAAGTTATGGGCCCTTTATTCTACGTCCTACGTCTTTTCTCGACTAACCCAAACTAATACACCAAAAACTGAAACACATAATATTACTCTGCTAATGGCGGCGGCGCGATTTGCCTTCTAGAATAATAGAAGCGCTAACTAGCTAAGACTACACATGGCATGTAATGGAAAAAAACAAATCGGGAACTATTTATTGCCTAGGCAGTCCGGCTGCCGCCGATCAGTGTTGCCGTTTCAGTATAATTCTACTGAATTCAGCACCAAAAAAAAAATCTGTACTTTGATACAACTTTTTAAAATATTACGAAATTCAGTACAAAAATTAATTCTTCGAATTAGGGTGCAAAAATCATAATTTAATTAAATAATGTAAAGAGAAGAATAATTATTTGGTAACATATTTATAATATTATTTAAAATTATGTGGCACCGCGCCATTTAACTGGGCGTCTGCTATGCGTGTCTTGCTTGTGAATTCGCATTTAGTTAGGGAAATCACCGAAAACATTTGTTATACAAAATATATCGTTTTGATTGAATTTTTGCACATTTTATTTTCAATTTTCATCATTAATAAACATGCCACAACATAAATATATGATTTTTAGTACGTTATTAATATAAAATTTTAAAATGTATAACCTTATTGAGTAATAAAAAAATATCTGCCACTGTAAATTAACATTTGGTCCATTTAAAACTGTCTCAGTACATTTTTGAAAGAAAATCGGTACATGTTAAAAACACAGCTGAGGCAAACAGCATAGCGAGTCCAGCGTCTGGTTAGTGGTTGCTCTGAGTTTTTAATTTTTTAACGTTTCTTTCGTTAGGCTTTTTTTTGGCAAAGCGATCGGCCCATTTTTGGGTCCGGCCCACCGGGCGGTCGCCCGATCGCCCGATGGCCCAGTCCGGGCCTGGAAACACCTACATACAAATATGTTGGGCACACTAGAAGATCTATATAAATGAGATTTAAAGAACGCATAGCTCATTTAAAGTACGGTAGTGCCGTGCATACTTTTGAAATTAATCATAGAATAGCAATTAGACATTTAAAATTAATTCATAATATGTCTGATAGGAGATTATTAGACGCATACGAAAATATGAAAATTATTAAATGTAAGAATAGTTTAAATAGAGACAGAGGGCCTATTCCGTATAGGTCATTGCATTGGATGATCGAGCGTGACTAGTAGGGTTCCAGGCTTGGCTCCTTTTGGTTTTGCTTGATTAAGCAAACAGTTAGTATAAAATAAAGTTAGGTATATTGTATAATGGGATGTCATTTTGGGTTGTAAGGCTAACGCACACCATGTGACTTGGGGCAACGAGGACAACAATGCTACAGGTAGCAACTTCAACATTTTAAACAGAGGTACTGCACCAACCATTATTAACTCCAGGATAAATTGATATAACACTCGTCTCGGCGGGCATATCTCAATCAGTCACAAACTGGCATGTCTGTGACAAGGTCACCATGTCAGATAATGGCTGGTTAACATTTAAGCTTAGCTCAATTAAGGAGCCCTGGAAACTTTTTAGGGACCCCCGAGGGACGGATCGGGCTCACTTCCTCGTCCGGCTTCGGAAGAACCTAAGGGAAGTTGAGTTGAGGAATACGGCCTGGAAAGACGTAAGCTAGGCTTACAGACTGCCAAAAATCTTGCCCTCTTGAGGCATCACAACAACAGCCACGGGAAGACACAAAATGGTGGAACCAAGAGCTGGGAGCACTCAAGAGGACAGTGAGAAAATCTTTTAACAAAGCAAAAAGAACCAGAACTTAAGCCGACTTGGAGCGATACAGCACCAATCTGCGGGAGTTTAAAAAACTAGCAAGAGAAAAACAGAGAGAGGCCTGAGGGTCTAGTGTGAGGAGATCGAGGATCACTCACAGACTGCACAGCTCTACAAAGTCCTCGCAAAAGACAAAGAGCGCGACTTAGGATGTCCGCACCAAGGCCGCCTACCTACAAGAGAGTGTTGAAATGCTTATGCAGACCCATTTCCGTGGTTCGTGGGCAACACACTACAGGGACTGGCAAGACGAGACAAACTTTCAACCTACTGATGCGGACTGGCAAAGTGCCAACCAAATAGTCAGTGAAGACAAAATACGATGGGCAATACTAAGCTTCTCTCCCTTCAAATCGCCCGGTACTGACGGCATCCGTCCAGCCCTACTACAGGGGTTTGGACGAGTTACTGCCGCACTTGGTGAAGGTGTTCTGGGCATGCCTAGCGCTGCGCTACATCCTGAAGGCATGAAGAGAAGTAAGAGTGGTGTTCATACCAAAAGCACGAAGGATGGATTACACTGTCCCCAAAACCTACCAGCTAATCAGTCTAACATCCTTGGTGCTGGGTGAGCGATATTTGAGAGACTACGTACTGGTCAATCGACCGCTGCATCCCAGCCAACATGCGTACACTTCAGGAAGATCGACCGACACGGCCCTGCATTCAGCAGTGAGCCGGATCGAGAGATCGCTGGACAATAAGGAGTCCACCTTCGGTGTATTTATTGATATTGAGGGTGCGTTTGATAACACCACCTTTGGACATCATCAATTCAAGCAGGGGCGTTCCTCCTGCCGTCAGTTGCTGGAATCCACGCGCTTTCGCTTAAGGTTACAAGCTGCCCTATATAGCCTTTGCCTCTTGTAGTTTTACACCTCACTGCCCTTTATTTATGACTCATCACTAGTATAGTCCTCTTTATTTAATCTTTAGAGAAAGAGGAGGTAAAGGAGGGGAGGGATTATTTCATCTCTCTTATTAATATTTCCTTGGGTCTTCTATAGTAGAGTCTTCTTCTGTTTTTCTCTTCGATAGGATCGGAATTACAAAACTTACTCAGTTTAATATTTACATGGGTTGTTATATTTGCAAAGAACTTTATCGCTTTATTTTTGATAAATTCGGTGAGGGTAGTACACGCAAGATCTTTAAGTACCTATGTCAATATTTCTAATATACCACGGTGCATTGACCGCTTTACGAAGAGCTTGATTTTCAAGTGAGCTTCTTCAGGTTTGAGTTGCTAACCGATCCAGCCCAAACGGATGAGCAATAGATGATTTGCGATCTAATGATCATCTTAATTATTGTTAACTTGGATGCTAAATCCATATCACTATTTCTGCCTATAATGGGGTATAGTAGGTTATAAGCTCTCTTTGCCTTAAGCCTTATTTCTTCAACGTGGCTATGCCAGCATAATCTCTGATCTAGAACGCGTATTATGAATTCATACCCCGCTCCAACGCTCCAATGTGTTAAAATACAGGAGGAATTAAATGAACCATTTTTGTCAAGATAGTTTAAAAATCCTACCGTGCACAGCACAGAAATCACGTAGGGATTTATTAACGTGTATTATGCATTCATACTGCGCTGCAACACTTGTGTTAAAATGCAGGAAAGCAAAATATTTCACTTTTCGCATGGCCCTCCGCTCGCTTCGCTCGCTCCGGGGCTCAAGGAAACTAACCAGGTGCTAACCCAAACTAACCCAAGACATACCCAAAATCAACAGAAAAGGGAACTAACCAGGTGCTAACCCAAACTAACCCAAGACATATTCTTTTTTCGCATGGTCCTCCATTAAGATGGAGCGAGCGAAGCGAGCGGAGGGCCATGCGAAAAGTGAAATATTTTGCTTTCCTGCAAAAGACGCGTGCAAATACAGGTGGAAGACACTGTAGTGCGAGGTACCGTTGCTAGAGGCTGCCCGCAGGGAAACGTTCTATCACCACTGCTATGGAATCTTGATCTCGACAGCCTTTGGCATCGCTTCAACTCAGATGGATTCTACACCAATGCATATGCAGACGATCTTACGATACTGCTCAATAGAGAGTTCGTAGGAGTTCTGTGCAATTTATGCCGAGTGCCCTTCGCCTAGTCGAAGAGTGGTGTAGGGAGCACTCCCTGTCTCTTCACCAGAAAAGGGAGAGCCACTACGGCATCCGACCCTCCTAAACATACAACTAAATTTTGCGCGTGAGATAAAATACCTTGGGGTCACCTTCGATGCTAAATTAACCTGGAATCTTCATTTAGAGCGAAGACTAAAAAAGGCATACATTTCTTATGAACAGTGCCGCAGGACCGTAGGGAAACCTGAGGGATGAAACCCAGGGTCGTAATATGGATCTGATTTACACTGCTATCATAAGACCCATGATTGCCTATGAAGCCGTAATTTGGGGGCCCAAGAGTGAACAAAAAACGGTAATGCTTAAGCTCAGTCAGGTACAAAGAACTGCCTGCCTAACCATAACGGGAGCTGTGAGAACAACCCCAACCAGAGCCATGGAAGTAATGTTGTGCTTGCCGCCCCTAGATATTTATCAAAAGGAGGTGGCTCTGACTACATTGCTGAGGTTCAGAGTCGTTGGTGTGCAACCCAGCATAGAATGTGGAGAAACTATAACGCCACCTGTGGGAAGGGGTCTCTGTATGGAGATACAGTGTCGGTCAAATTAGGGCAAAATTGTGAATTTAAGTGATTAACAATATGCCGTTTAGAAAGTTTTGAAATTCCGAGTATTTCCGGAGGTAAGTATACGGAAAAAAACGAAATTTTGAAAAATCGTTTTATTTTTTTCCTGGGCTTATTTAAAAACTGATTTCAAATTTAATTGCACTTTTGCATTGCCACTTTTTTCGCCCTATTCAATGGCGGTATTGAGTTTAAAATCCGACGGGAAGGTTTCATCTTCATGTGGTCATCAACTTTCTTTTATTAAATACGAACTTTTCTTACCGTTTTTCGGATGATATTGGCGCTGTTAATATGAATATGTATTGTATCTTTATTTTTTTTTTAATTCTTTTTTTTTATTATTTATTTTGCTCTGGCCTAATTTTGAATAGTTTAGGGTAATTAAATTTAAAGTTGGTTTTTAAAAAAAAAATTGATGACCTCAAGACGAAACGTCGGATTTCAAACCCCTCATCAACTTTTTTTAAATACGAACTTTAATTAAATTTGTTTAACTTAAGCTATTCAAAATTACGTCAAGCAGAATAAATGATAACAAAAAATAAAAATACTCTAATATATTAATAACGCCAATATCATCCGAAAAACGATAAAAAATATTAAAGTTCATATTTAAAAAAAGAAAGTTGATGATGACTTGAAGACGAAACGTTGGATTCCAAACTGGATACCACGATTCGATAGAGCGGCAAAAGTGACAATACAAAAGTGCAATTCAATTTGAAATCCGTTTTTAAATACACCCAGAAAAATAAATAAAACGATTTTTAACAATTTCGTTTTTTTCCGGATATCTCCCGAAATACTCGATATTTCAAAGCTTTCTAAACGGCATATTGTTACGCACCTAAATGCGCAATTTTGCCATAATTTGGCCGACACTGTATCTCTTACAGTTTTCGAGATCCCCTTACATAGACTCGAATTTGAGCGACCCTGTACAAATAAAACCAAATGAACCTATAACCGGAAGGTACGGTTAACATTTTCGTGGATGACTCAAAAACCCAGGAAGGAGCAGGCTGTACAATTGACTCCCGAAGCTTGGGAATTGAACTCAAATGGGCTATGGAGGGACACGGAAGCATAGTTCAATCTGAACTTGCTGCTATATCCATAGCCGCGAAAGAGATTGTTCGCAGGAATTCTGAGGATAAGACTATTAAAATCTACACAGACAGTAGACAAGCACTACTGGCCCTGAAAAGATATAAACTTATAGTCAGGCCAGTACTAGAATGCCATGATTTACTGGAGGATGCCGCCTGCAAAAACAGAATTTCTGTGTGCTGGGTTAAAGAACATGCACAGTGCGAAGGTAACAAATTAGCGGATAAATTGGCTAGAAAGGCAGCGGGTTCAAACATTATGTGAGCCGGCCCTTCGACAATACATATGATAAAAAGATCATTCATGAAGACTTTAGGACAAGATAGGACCAAACAACTAACTGTCGACTGGCCTTCAGCTACCCTAATGAGTAGCAGCAAAAGCATAACTGGGAATGTCAAGGAAGAACGTACGGCTCATGGCGGGGATTCTGGAATATGCCAGCTAAGAAAACATCTCTACACAATGAAATTATGTAAGACACCTCCATGCAGAGGCTGTGAACAGGAGGACGAAACAGTAGACCATCTGCTCCGCGATTGCGACGCTGTTTCGGAACAGTTTGAGAGAACCATGGCCAACCATGGCTTTTCTCAGAACAGCCTCCTAGGGCAATATGGCCGCCTTTCTTACAACACGATAACACGAAGCTGGTCGATGGCCTAGACGGATTGTTTGAAATTGACTGACTTTTCCCGCCGAATTAAGATAAAACAGTTGACATACCTGGTGAACTCTCAAGGTATTAACCTTGTACTATTTTTTCCATGTGATGATCTCACACTCTGCCACATAACCAGGACATTTTCCGGTGACGTCACATGACAGATTCCAAGATCTCCGTCATCACCTTGCAGGAAGCACGAAGAATCCCCAAGGTAGTGAACCAGTGTACAGAAGCATAGTAGAAGTTTGTTTATACTTTGACAGAAATCACCAATAATGTTCCATCACAACCTTGTTACATAGAGATTCAAACGTACCCTTTTTTTGTTGCAATTTTGAATATTTATTTTGCACCCTAGATACACTTGTCAAGTATTTCATTACTTGGGAATAAACATTATTAGCATGCTCCGAACCTTTAGACCCTAACAACTTATAGTTTCTAATATATAAGTTCTTGAATGTTAAGCATACCAAAACGAGGTAAATTCGTTAAACTAAAACTGTGATGTAAACGTGCTTATCTTAAATGAAATTATAAAATGAAACAGAAAAATTACACTTACTGTTCGATGTAGAATTTGTGTTGGAAAATTCATCTTCATAATCTTCATTATCATCATAATCTGCATAATCAGTCGAAGTCGAAATAACTGTAATAAAGAAAAAATATATTAGCTCCAAAATGATGTGAAGAGAATTAGCAGCGGTGCATATTTCAAATGATTTCAAATTCATATTGAAAAAAATATGCAATAAACCTACGTTTTTAATTAAGTTAACTTATTTGCATGGGTCTCCTTTTGTGAATATAATCACGTACTCAGTACTCCTTAATTGACTGAGGTCAAATTGCCCTTATTATTATGTATTGTTTTTCGTAACCATATGAATGAATACATGATAATACTTTAAAAGTAATGATAACCAAAGTAAAATGGCTTATTAGAATACATTATCTAAAAACATAATAACATTTCTGCTCAGTGCATGAACAATAGATTTTTTAATTATTTTAAGTAAGATGAACACAAATATTTTCCAAACAAAAATCTCCGTATTCTTACAGAAACGCATTAATTCTGAATAGATAGGCTAGCACATACATTAAACCTTTAACTCAACACTCATAATATCTCTGTGAGGAAAAAGCTACTGCAATACACAAAATGAGACTAGTTGGCTTACATGCCTGGCGTTGTCAATCTATTTTTCTTAATATTATCAAATTTATCAACAGCACCAAAACCCCCAGAAATGCGTTCATCCACCTGAAGGACAGTGCTATCATGTTCAAGACTGGAGCTGCTGAACTTAGCCTGGGATATGAAAAGATTCTTCAGGCGTCAACCAATGCTCCATTAATAAAACTGTGTTAGGAAACTTTGCAAGCAATTTCGCCGTACCGGGATGAAATATTAATAAGTCTATTAACTCGCTGGTTTCTTGCTCCTGAACTATACATCATTAAAAATTCTCAATTTTTTGCTCTACGTATTTTGGAACTAAATTTTCCTATCACAATTAGTAGAATTTCATTTTTATATATCAGTTATTTCCTCATAGAATTTTTCCATATCCTTGCAGCTGTTGCTTGCCGTTGATGCATAGATTTGCAATATAATTACTTTGATTGGGCTGGTATTCATTCAATAATATACCAACTTCGTGCTAATGGTTGTCTTACTTCAACAACCATCCTATCATTTCAATCGCAATGTCATGCATTTTTCTAGCATGGTACATTGCTCGTACGTTCCACGTATTTAATGCGTAGGAATTTGGTTGGGGAATCACTTCCCCTGTATACACGGTGTCCCATATAAGAATGCACAGTACAGGTATCTCGCAAACCAGAAGAGGTACAAAGATGATTAAATTAGAGAAAAGGTGTGCCTTACTGAACCCTACAAAGTCATGCTTCGAAATGTAAAAAAATCCGATTACTACCGAAGATATTTGAGAAAACCCGAATTTTCTCGATTTCGTTTTTATTTTTTTCTGACTTTATTTGAAAACATATGACAATACAAATTTAACTTTCCCATTGCCACTTTTCCTGCTCTTGGTGTTATTACATTTTCAATCTGACGTTTCGTTTCTTAGCAACCATCAGCAACTTTGTTTTTTTAAATAGTCGAAAAAATTTATTTTATTCCTAAAAAACTCTAATTTCACTCCTAAATTCAACAACATATTGCTATTTTCATTTATCCGACGTTTCGGATAAAAAAACCATCATCAATGGTATTTGATGATGATAACGAAGAAACGAAACGTCGGATCAAAAATCTAATTACGTCATCATGTAGAGGAGGCAAAATGGCATAAGAATGTGAATTTTATTTTGATCAATTTTCTTTATTAAAGCCTTAAAAAATGAATAATTGCAATCAACGAATTCTTGAAATTTAAAATATAATTAATTTTTTTCAGATTTTAATGAAGAGGATAGATCATAATAAAATTCACGTTCCTAAGCCAATTTTTGTCCTCTACCTAATGACGTAATTAGATTTTTGATCCCACGTTTCCTTCCTTCGTAATCATCATTAAATATCATTGATGATGGGTTTTTTCAGCCGGATAAATGCAAGGAGCGATATGTCGTTGGATTTAGGATTAAAATTAGTGTTTTTAGGAGTAAAACAAATTTTTTGCGACTATTTGAAAAAACAAAGTTGATGATGGTTGCAAAGAAACGAAACGTCAGATTGAAAATCTAATAACATCAACTTGAAGAGCAGGAAAAGTAGCAATGGGAATGTAAAATTTGCATTGTTATGTCTTTTGAAATAAAGTCAGAAATAAATGAAAACGAAATCGGGAAAATTCGGATTTTCCCAAATATCTTCGGAAGTAATCGGATATTTTTAGATTCCAAAGCATGACGTTGTAGGATTCAGCAAGGCACGTCTTTTCTCTAATTTAATCATCTTTGTATCTCTTCTGGTTTCCGAGATCCCTGTAGTGTGCATTCTTATATGGGACACCGTGTATTACCAACTTTAATTTAACGTGTGCATACTTCAAGCAGTTTTCAAAATTCTGACAGCCTGCCAGGATGCACTTATTTACCTAATAACTTATTCATTTATTGTTTCTTCACTGCCATTTCTTAAAAAAAAACACATGGGTTATTTTCTACTGAATTATTGACAATGATGTTTTCTAATCGTCAAAATGCTGAAGCTTATACCTGGAATTAATGACTATTTCCCTCGTATTTTATAATAAGAAAATGTTTGGGTTAGTTCATAAATGTCATCTATCGTGTAAATATTAGCTTGAACACCGTTTTGCTTGATGGGACTTTGTAGGTGTATGAAAATTGTATTTCAGTACGTGCATCTGATTAAGAACAGTGATTTACATACTACGTACGAAATTGTATTTAATCGGGAAATAGCTGACGCAAACTTATTAAAATTCAGTTCAAAAACGATTAGCATTTCCAAAATGTAAACCTGGCTACGTCATTTAAGGGAAAACGAAACATGATAATGCATACAGATATAGCTTGGGAAATATAATATACGATATGACTGGCAAAGTGAAAGAGCGAATATAATATATTCTGAGTGATTGTTAATCCAATTACAAATTTGAATATAAAACCGATGATTAATTAAATCATATTGACCTAACATAATTTTATAAAATAACGAGTTAATGGTATTAATCTCTTCACCATGATCAGTTTTAACGTCAATTTGATGATGACCATGAGCTCCTAGTGAAAAGGAGATGTTAATGTAGAAAGGAAAAAGAAATAAATATATTTTTACTAAATAACAGTTAACCCAGTAAAACAACCAATTTTATACTAAAATATTATAACACTTACATCGATATACGATGATAGAAATGTATTTGGTTGACTAAGTTTAATAACTTACTTATACAAAAAATACAGGCTAAGAATGATGAGATGACGAAATAAATACCCACTATATATATTGCTTTTTCGATTTAAAATACTCACTCTTAGATTAATGCGATAATATATCAAAAAGTTAATTTGTCTGTTTAAATCAGTAAGCACAACGACACAGGCACAAACATTTTCCATTTGAGATTTATGTAGTTCTAGAATATTACATTTCCACGTTTTATTGCCCAATTTACCTGAAAACGACATAAAGCATGGAAATTGTTTAAGATCAAGAACAAAAATAATTGAACAGTTCATAAGGCTCAGACTTTCACATATTTAAACTAATGGATAACTTTAACACGAGTACTTGAGCAACGGTTCAAACAACAGATGAATATATTGATATGGTTTCTATCTCTATATAGACCAAGTTATAATTAACTTGAAGAGGCTTTCGTATTCGTACACGTGAGTGGACCCACATGATGCCCTCCACTGCGACCCTTGGTCTATTGTGGCTCACATCTGTGGTTTCCACTAGGCCAGAGGCTCGATCCTTTTCATGAAATCGATTAGCTTTCTGGGGTGGATGGTTTTCAAATCTACAAGCGTAAGGGCATCTTAGCCGACAATAACTAGTGTACATGCTAACTACAGCTTGTACCTGCTGTCGGCCAAGTTGAAGAAGTTGCCTAGTTCTCACTCCTGATGGCAGATTCACTGCCATCTTTGAATGAGTTAGACCCGGTAACTCTCTCAATTTGTCTATAAATTGATGTTGTGTTCACCTGGATAGGGCTTCTTTAGCTGTATCGTAAGCTATTTCCAGTACTGGTTCTGGTCTTATGAAGGCCGTTGCAGCCGCCTGCTTCGCAACAGCATCAGCTCTTTCGTTCCCTTCATATCCTGTATGGCCAGGTATCCAGATCAGTGTAAGTTTATTTTCTCTACCTATATAGTTTGGTCAGTAGTTCCTGGCAGTTTCATACTGCCTTGGACTCGGCCTTGGATGAACAACGGCTAGATTCAAGAGCTTTCAAAGCCGCTTGACTGTCCGATAATATTTTGATTGCCTTGCCTTTCCAGTTTCTATCGATGAGCCACTGTGCAGTCATATCAATGGCCTTAACTTCAGCCTGAAAAATGGTTGCATGTTGGCCTAAGGAACATTTAAGCTCAACCTTGCCATTTTTATTCTATGCAGCAGCTCATGCACCATCATTGGTCTTGCAGCCGTCAGTGAACCAACTATTTTCTGTTGTTCTTAGATGTTTCGAGTATTTTGCCCATTCGTTCTTCTCTGGTAGGAGGACGTCATAGGCATGATAATAGTTAGTTTTGATAGACAAACTAACCCATCACATTGTCCGGCTTATTAACGTTTTTCAGCCTGTTGGGCACCAAGATGATCGCCTGCGGATTGTTGATCACCGCCTGTGTCAATCTATACGTAGCCCATCTGGCCTCCTTCTCCAGTACTATTTGGAGAGGTGGCAGATTTAGAAGACACTCAAGTGCTGCCGTGGGTGTAGTGCCGAAGGCGGCACTAATTGTAAGGTTGCTTGTCTTTTTAAGGCGGATAAATTAATTCTCGCGTAGCCCTGTAAGCTCTTAGAGTACCAAGCTACTGCTCCATATGTTTCATTGGTCTTATTACCCATGTTTTGCCATAAATGCATCTGCAGGTCCATAGAGACAGTTTCGCTTTTGCGGCAATTTTATCCAGATGCGCATTCCAGTTAAGTGTTTTATCTATGGTAATTCCCAGATACTGAAGAAGCTTATATTTACCTTGTATTACAAGTAGCAGTTTAACAACCAAAAAAGGCAAATGATTGATATGTGATGTCATGGTCCATGGACCAAGCATCAATACAACAACACTACATTAATATCGGTTTTATGTAGTTATTTACCTTTAAAATCGATTTATCTAGTTAACCCAAACTAATTAAGTTGGTGGTTAATTGCATCGATATATAGTTTTACGGCTATGTTGAAACTATGCCTATAAAAGCATTATTTCCTTATATTTACTCAATACTCCCCTACAATATTAATAGGATTTTTTTCTGATTTTTTTTTTAAACTGACATAAAAGTGTTTTAATTTAGTTACGTGTAATCTTAATTACTACATTGTAACAGTTAGAAAAAACAGTATATTTTGTTACTAATTAAAGTTAAATTTCACTAACAATCTACTATTCAAAATTGTATTCACCATTTTCCTAATTGCATGGATATGCTAAAAGTAAAACTTTGCTTCAAAATCAGCCATAATATCCACCACTAAACTACCTCTAATCCAAATTGTCCAGCTTCAAACCGTTTCCAATGATATTTCAGGCAATATAAATCTACATATTTTAACCTGAACTCGTAAGAAAAATTATGACAGAATTTTTTTTTAGAGAAGAGATCACGAGGTTTACGAAACTGTGATTGAGTTCTTCAAAATATCTAATGCGTTGGCTGGAAGCTGGAATGCACGCTTAAAGTAGATTTTTCAAACTGAAAATAAAAATACTTCGGCATTTTCACTCGGATTGATGAGCTCTTTTGGTATGTTCTGGTCATATAGGGGGATATTTTTAATATGGGAAGTTTGGTTGCTGCAGATTATTCGGTTCTAGAGCAATAAAACATTAAATGGGTTATGGCGTGAAAACTCGGAATGGCGAAAAGTTTAGTTTCAACTAGCTCACTCTGTATAAAACGCATAATCAACTAGCGTACATTTTCGTCAAGTAAAATTACTTTTCGAGCACAAAAATAACAACAACAAGACGGTACATAGAGGACTATCCTGTTAGCCTGTGCCGATATGACACCGATTACGCATGGCCCTCAGCTCGCTTCGCTCGCTACGAGGGCGCAACCAACATAGACTAACCCAAGGCATGCCCAAAATGAAGAAAAAAAACTTTTTACAAAATAACATTAAAAACATCAAAACGACCGACGGGAATCGAACCCATGCCGCCGTGTCACGGACACAGCATCTGACCACTCGACCACCAGAGCAGTTGAAAGCAATCATTACACCATAAAGACATGGGTAAACTAGCATTTGGCCACCCCGTCAGAGATTCTGATTGGGTCTGTGCGGGCACAGCCTAATGGCACAGCTTGTGGATGATCCTCTGTGTACCGCCTTATCAAAAATAAAAACCTTTATTTTTTGATCTAGGAATCGACCTTTTTGCCCCTGAAAAGTTAGTTTTCCCGACGTCTTCGAAACAGAGAAGCTAAAAAACAGTGATTTCGATCCCCCCACATTTTTTCGGCACTAGAGACTCAAAGTGACTCCTTACGCCGATTACTGAAACCAGATGTCGTTTAGCGGATCTTGCACATGACATATAGCATTTGTGCTAACTCCTTGTTGTAAAAAAATTATGTTCCACCGTTTCAATACCTTAATTCCCCCCAAAATGCTCCAAATATCCACCACAAATGATGCGAATGATGCTAAATATTCCATAAAAGTAAATCCTTAAAAACACATTGAAATATAAACTTAATGTAGTACCGGATTTCGATGGAACTCACATATAGGGTTCAACTATGAAACTGAGACAAGCTTCGGTAAATGCAGGCTATAGTTGTTACATGCTGGTTTTCCCAGCTCATTCTCTGATCACGATTTTGAACTCGCTATATGTAGATAATATGTCTCGTGCTTTAAATACACGCAAAACGACGGAAAATACTTTCATTATGACGCGGTTCAAAGCCAATAAACTTTTTTTACGGTCTAGTGTTTTATAATGTTATTATAATATCGTCGTCAACCTACACAAATTATACGATTCTCCACATATAAGAATCACAATAACTTCGATAATAAAAAATTAACCGTCAGTTATCTAAAGGTCAAAAACACCGCCTTTAATGTCGACCTCAAGATCCGACTGAAAAATCTGTAATACCTCTGAAAATACGGAACAGTATTGCAAAATCCATACAACTCATTAAATGTTTCTAAGCTGGAACGTATCACATAACGAAATCAGTGACCTTATTAAACAGTAAACGTCTTAACCAATATCTACACAAAATTATAAGTGTTGATTTATTTTAGTTTAATTGAAAACAAGGCATTTAAAATTATTTTTAAAATGCAACCGGAATTGAAATTAACTAGGATTTTTATTCCCTCTAATATACTATAAATAAGTATATTGCTTATTTAGATATAGAAATTATCTCGCAAAAGTTAAAAATTAAGACGTGTTTTTTTTCTACGTTTTGTAGACTCTTGTTGAATGAGAGGTGTGGGGAAAACCATTTGACAAATCATCCACAAGTCACAATTCTGTGACATTTTCAGAAATATAAGCTATGAAATATGCCGATTCTGGAACGCAGGTTATATTATTTTGTTTTTAGTTAATCGAATTTAAAAGAAAAAATATGGTAATCTGTAGCACTGATAGCCAATGAGCATTTAATGATATCTATTAAGACACGAGTATGAGGATTACGACCTGAGCAGTACGCGAGTGTCGTAATGAATGCCATCTTCAAAAAAAAAATTCAATCTGTAGCACTAATAGTATATTATTCAATGAACATGATATCCAATGCACATTTAATGATATCTATTGAGACACGAGTATGCATGAGAATTGCGACTTGAGTCGTAGGCGAGTGTCGTAATGAATGCGTGTCAAAGAAAAAATGACAATCTGTGGCACTAATAGTACATTATCCAATGAACATATCAACTACGACAGGAGTATGAGAATTACGACCCGAGCCGTAGGCGAGTGTTGTAATGAATGCGTGTGTCTTAATAGCTATTAAATGTGAGTTCCATACCATATTATTTTTACGACCAGTCATAATAATGAAAAATAAGTACTTTAGCTTTCACAATTTACTAAGTAACTAAAATTCATATTTTGTGATCTTAGATGCATGTTACAGGTCGAAAATACATAATCACAAAAAAAAAACAAAAAAGCATGACGAGTATAGATATTATAATTTGACTTATTGCTTTGACAAGTAACGCCAAAGTTTGAAAAATTTAATTTAATAAATTCGCCCAATTTGATGTACTTATTGTGATTTAGAATCAAAACGGCTTAAGATCACATGACAAGTGAAAAGCTCAACAATGCGAGATTAATATTATGAAATTAAAGTATTTTTTTGGTTCTATATTTTGAAATTGCTTGTCCCAACTTGGATGTTTAACTAAAATTTGACCTCGAAATTTCCCATAAAATCGGCAAAAACCGCTGCTTATCTTTTGAAAGATTTCAAATTTCTCCGATTCTGACCTATGTCCCTAGCTTCAAATCGTTTTAAATGAAATTTTAGACATGTAAGTCTACCTACTTACCACAAAAACTATACGCATCGATATGCTAAAAGTAAAATATTACAATAAAATCCGCCATAAACTGCCTCAAATTAACAAAAATTACCAAATTTTCCGATCCTGACTCATTTTTCAGCTTCAAACCATTTTCAACAAAATTTCAAGCAAAGATGTATTCCTTCAAATTTCCCAAAATGCAAAAGCAAAACGATCTATTGCCGAAATGGAAATATTTTGCGATTTTCTGCATGTTTTAATTTAACCTCGATTTTCTCATATTTTCCGACTTCGAATAGAAAATTCTTATAAAATTACGTGGTTCACAAATCTGAGATTGATTCTTTCAAAATAGCTAGGCGTTGTCTGGTACGTATGCTTAAAGTAAACTTTATAACTGAAAATCAAAAAATCACCAATTTGGCATTTTTAATTGGATTGATGCAGTTTTTTGGTATGTTTTGCTCATACGAATGTACGAAAGTTTTTGATGCTGTACAAATTGCAAGAACAAGAGCTTTTTCTTCATTATCTGTCAACGCAGCACTCTGCCCAGGTTTCTGTGTGTGCAATTTATTAATTTTCCTGTATAATGTCATGTAAGGTATGCCATATTTCTCACCTAGTGGCATTAAATTACCACGCTCATACCTTGCTATAGCTTCATCCAGAGCCTCTGCTCACCACCTTCCTTTTGTATGTACGCACCATTATTTTTCCTAACATACCTTTTCAAAAGGTATGTTATATCTTTGCCTTTCTATATTAGAATTAAAATTATTTATAATTTAACTAGAGTCCATCCTCCGCCCGGTCTTTCTCTAGATTCGAGAGTTTTTCCAGGTTTATTCCTGCCAGTTGGAGACCCCTTTTTGTCGAAGTGATGCTGACCCACATGGCGTGACGTGCAGCGTCAGAGGAAGCAGTAAAACCCTAATTGGGGACAGCCAAGTAGCCGTTCGGATTTACCGCTGAATGATTTTAATCAGTTATTACCTTCTATCGTATCTATTACCGTTTTTATCGTAATTAATTAACTAATACCGAATTTGGTTAGCAAATGTCTTGCTAATACCAATGTAATTATCTGATTTACTTTTTTGTATTACGTACATTTACCTAAATGCTACGACCTACTGTAGGTCATATAATTGCTTACATTATTTTTATCTAACTTACCGTTAAATTACTTTTAATAGTTTATTATCTTTTATCGCTTCTATTACCGTTACTTACAGATATTTGATTAATTATAACCGACTTTCTTCGCTACCGTATGTGATATTATTTTGGTTAGCAAATGTCTTGCTAATATTATTGTAATTATCTGATTTAATTTTTGTATTACGTATACTTACTCAAATGCTACGGCCGTACTGTAATTTGCTGTAAGCCTTATGGCAGTACCATTTTAGGTTCTTGTCCTATAAGCAGGTTACCGAATTGAGCTCACTTCGATTTCCCCTGTAGATCTTCATTGACAATATATTTTCTTCACTCGTTTTTAACTGTTTATTTGTCCACTGATATTATCGCTGCCATCGGATTAATCATTGTCATTGTTTTTATTTAGGAGATTAATCTATATTTACGGTGCTTTATTTAAGGCGTTCTGTGATTATTTGTTAATTAGTCAGAACTTTAAAAATTCAAATTTTAGTTAGGAATATTTGGAAAAAAATTGTTAGGCAGTATTAATGATTTAGAACTTGAGATTAAGGGTCAATGATCTTAAAATTTGAGTGATATTTATTTAAACAATCTTATTATTATTTTAAACAATCTTATTATTATTTTAAGTGCGATACCATAATCTCAATTAGGTTTGAGACCTGCCAACTTCAAGGGCTGCAACGCATTAAACGCCTACAAGGAAAAGACCGCATCAAGGACAGGACATCAGCCGATGATAACCAACAAGCCGAGCCCCGTGAGAGCAGGGATACAATATAGCCAGGCGATGGAAGGACCCCGGGCCCCTGTCCCTGCTGTCGTTCAAGCCGCCGCCCCCGACCTTCAGGACGCCAGCAGTACTGCCTCCGAGCAACCCAGGACAGGATGACATCCAAACTTTATTCAGGAAAATCGAGGACTCTTTAATATAAGGGAACTCATCTCGAAAATAAGAACACTGAATGCAAAGCTATCAGCAGCCCAAAACGAGTGGGAAATCATGCAAGTACTGATGTCTTATGGAGGACTACGGATACTACACATCAACATCAATGGAATAAAGGGCAAGATCAGCCAGCTCAGAGAACTCGTCGCCAGGACTACGCCAGATATAATAAGTGTCAATGAAACCAAGACCAGGATCACCCGCCAGGCATCATAGGATACGAGATGATCTTCAAGAATCGACCAAACCGGGAACTGTATATAGGAGTCGCCCTATGCGTGAAGAGGAGCATCCAGTTCGAAGAACAGACAACAGACACGATCAGTATAGACAGTGGCGATAACAACGCACAACCTAAAGATCATCTCAGCGTACAACAAGCCAAATCAAGTTCTCGACGAAAACGAACTAGAAAGACTGCTCAACCATCCAAGGACGCTGCTCATAGGGGACCTAAACGCCAAGCACATCTCGTGGAGCGATAGCACGGATAACAGGACAAGAACGCGACAGGAACTAGATTGACAGGAACGACGCCAACCTTATAATCCCGGACAGAAGGACTAAAATTGCGCGATACAACGTAGCCGACGCCACGCTGGACATAGGGATAGCAAGATGTATCTACGTCACAGTGACCACCATGACGTAACTGCAGTCTGATCACCTGCCAGTAATGTTCAAAGCGATGCATCAGCCAGCCCTCGCAGGCCCTAGGGTCACGTACAACTACAGGATCGGAAATGGAAGCTGAAGATAAACGAGACCAAAACGCAACTTATCAACTTCAACCAGAAGCGCAGGAGAGAAAGGACACACATCACGATCAACGGGGTTCGAGGCCACGGACACCGTCAACTACCTAGAAGTCACGCTGGACGCGAAGCTGACATTCAAGGACCAGGGCACCAGGAGAAAAGCAGAAATAGCAGCAAGCGCAATATTCCTATACATCACGCCGCAGTCAAGACTGAACAAAGACATCAAGATCAGACTGTACAACACCTACATCAGGCCAATAATCATGTACGCCGCGCCGGTTTGGAGCTCCGCAGCGAAAACCAACAAGGAGAAGCTACACACGCTGGAACGGAAACTGCTACGCACAATCATGAACTACAGATGGGAGGATTTCAAGACGACCGACGAGCCAACTATACAGGGAAGCAGGGACAAGACCGCTAAAATAGAGACTACAGGAGGCAGCGACAAAATTCATTAGGTACACGATGAGGACGCAGGAAATAACCCACAACATAGGAAGGATGATCATAGAGGAGATGCTATTCAGGAAAATCCACAAAATGATCCACCAGGTGATGCTCTGAAGAACCAGGACAAGGACTAGGACCCTAGGACGCCCCCCCCCCCCCCACCAGGAAGTACTGCATGAAGCCGAAAACATTAAAAAATGCAGTGTTATAATAATCATTTAGTATTAAAATATCATGTCATTTACTTAGTTATCTTAGGTTTAGGTGGACGCTTGTTAGGTACCACCTTAGTCGGTAGTATATAGGTATTTATTTGTAAATATGTATATATTGTTAAGTTTGTATTAGTTTTAAATCAAATATAAAGTATCTTAAGGGAATTCTTTATAAATAAATAAATAAAGAAATAAATAAGAGACCTAATTAATTTTCCATTGTACAAGTTATGTCTGAGATTATACTCAATATTTAAATAAATAGTTTAATTAGGATCTATTGTGTTTATTTTGGTAGGCTGAAATCAGTATCAAATTGAGTTCACGCAATTTCTTTTCAGGTTTCTCAATATTCTTAGATAGGGTATTTTTCTAAATTTTACTGCCCTAATTTCACTGCTTAGAAATCATTGATATATTGGCATTAGAAAATTTAGTGGCGCCTTCGCCCAACTGTCTACTCTATGATCCACACGTATAAATATTAACACCGCTTAGTGGACCAGGCATATGGACCGGTTGTTAAGAAATTAACTAATCGTCTTACAGTGCCAAAACTCAAAATGACGAAAAGTTTAAATTCAATTACTTAGTTCACCCTGCATCATCATTTCCAAAGTGACAGCTACTAGAGTTTTTGGTGTAGATCCTCGCAATCGGCTTTTCTTAAAAAATACTTTTGAGAAAAAAATTAAAATCTTCATTTGCTTACCCAGAATTTTTTTTTACCTTTTAACTGAAAAGTCCATTTTCTCGACATTTTCGAAACAGAGAAGCATTTAGAGAGTTTTTCTCCAAGATTTTTCTATAGAACTGTCCTCTTTTTTTTGAATTCTCGGGATTTTTTCGGCCCTAGAACGATGCCAAAGTGTCCCCTTATCGTATTTGGTAATATATAAAAATGATGTCATTTGGACATAGCGAATAATCAAAAATCGTTTATGGTATTTGATAATTGTTCACTCCTAGTCTATATAAATAAGTTTGAAAACCTCATAGGACTGAAAGCACGAAATGAAATGCACTATACCACTGGAATATGGTTCACGATATCTGAAAATAAATCTGTGTAAATTTAGATTTTCAGATCTGAAAAGATTTCGTATGTTTATATTAACTCGGAAAGTGTTTTCAGTCGAAACTTTTACGCGAGAACGCTGTAGTACTGTCTGGTACAGTCAGTCCGAAATTTGTTTCGCATTAAACTAACAAATATAACGGAAATTTAAAGATAAAAAAAGATAAACGTGACAAAAGGGCTTTCGATATCATATTGACGAGGTTATGTTCTGATAGAAATGTGTTGTTAGTGTTTTCGTTTACCCATACATATGACATCATGTCAGCTGAATTGAAGATGTGTTTCCGTAGGTGATAATGACCTACTTTCATCGTAACAACGTAAATTGACATTAGGTTAGTAAAATTGATGATATCGCATCAGAATTGTTATTGATGAAATTTATAAAGACAACTAACTATTCGAAATTGATATATTGTATTGAAAAGGGCATTAATTAACAGGTGATTTCAATTGATCAATGTAAAGTAGATAGTATCACAAAAACTGTTCATTCTTGGCTCGCGTTTAGTATAATTATAAAATAAATGTGATCTAAAAAAAAATCTAAATCCAAGAAAATGTAAAAAAATTTTAGAATGTCACTAATAATGTCTGAAATATTTTTAGGCAAAGTAGCAGGTGCGCATAATTGATAAAGAAATGTGATTTGCGTGTTTTCGTAAAATACAGAACATTAACGCCCATCAAACATTTCCTGAAGCCACTTACTTTTAACAACCAGTGAGATTTATAGCCAGATAAAATAAAACATAATGATGAAAGAAATTAATAAACTTATGCTGTATGCTTTTCAGATCTGAAAAGATAGTAGCAGTTTATATAAGATTAACTCCGAAGGTATTTTCATTCAAAACTTTTACTCGACATCGCTATAGTATATTTATTATTACTACTATCTTGTACAGGGTGATCCAGATAAGTCTTTAAATGGAAAGATCTTCAATATTTGTTATAAAAGTTGTTTGATTTAATCTGCATGCTTTTGTTCTAATGTATACATGATGTTTCAAAAAAGTAAGGCATATACGAACTTTTTTTTTTTATGTAATACACTACATTTCTAATGATTTTGATTTTTCTCTTAAATTCTGCAAATTTCTTGTATAACATATCACCTATGAAAACTTAACGGTTTTCGAAACATTGAAGGTTTCACAATTACGAAATGCTGTGATTTTTTCGATATAATGGCTTGATGCTAGCTGGATATAAAGGTTTAATTTTGAATGTCATGGCATTGATGTTTAAATTTCGATTTGCTTATTTTCTGCTAATATTTTACAAAATGTTGTAAAGGTTGAAAATGAGTTTCATTTCAAGAATGATAATAACGCCACAAGAAGACGAGAATAGTATAGGGACAATGTGCAGAATGGTTGGGGAGAACCATTTGTACCAACTATAATTAATACAGCGTGTTTAGTAAATATGAAAAGGGTAAAGCAAAGAATGGGATCTTATTATGTTGCTTTATTCTCAAGAAAATCCAAGAAAATCTATCAGAGACGGTGTCAGACATATAAGGTATGGTCCACGAAACAAGAGAGTTATGAAGCAATTCAGAAAACTTTAAATTAATACGGAGGCCACGATTTTAAAATTTAGCCAGTTGAACAATTAAACGACGAACAAAAAAGAAGAAGACCTAAATTTGTTCAAATTATAATTGGAAGCTTTAATCCAGATCCAAATTGTTTCAATAAAACTTTGTGGACTGCGAAATTGACCACTGCCGGAAAAACTGTCATATTTGGTCCGATGGAAATCCACAAGCTGTTGAGCTAATTGATCTTTAAAGACGTTCCTCAATGCAAGTTTGGTGCTACATTATGAGGCATTAAAGTCCTAGGTCCGCTTTTATCCGTGGCACCTCAAATGGATTGAAAAAATTAAATGGAATAATTTATTGATGAGTTACTACTTCAGACTTGGCAAAACATAATTTGGCATCAAGGCGGAGCATCTCTTGTAACGTTGTAAATGTTATTAAAAAAAAGTATTGTGATTTTCTCCTTTTACTGGTCGATATGTGTTATCGATACCTACTCTCGCTACCTTACTTCTCGCGACCTTATTCCGGTGTTCCAACCTGCTCGTTTGGAGCGCCACTTGACAGAGGTGATATATATTCTTTTTTGAGAAAATTATCGCCTGAACGAGCAGGCCGTATCGGAATTTATCATTGCTATTTTTGACCCTTAGGTATAACTACCGCCTGATTGTGTCGGTGCAGTATTAAGCAAGTTAACTAGAAAGTTATTTCTCATTTAACTAGGGTCCTTCTGTGGGACAGAATTCCTTCTATGGGATAAAATTTCTTCTGTGAGGTAGAATTTCACGCTGACAGTTAGCCGTACTGAGGCTTTTTTTCTCAGGGTGACGCAACCACATGGTGGAGACGTACTTCCAGGAAGCGCCAGTGTCTAAAACTAGACCAGAATCAAGTAAAATCGATTTTAATTTATTCACCGTATATAGCTTACCGGTATATATCATTTTAATTAATGAATATATTAATCAAATAATTCTAGGTCATTTGCCTAAATTACCGTGTATTTATTACCGGTATATATCATTTTAATTATTGGATATATAATCAAATGATTGTAGGTCATTTGTCTAAATTACCGTGTATTTCGTACCGTTATGTATTATTTTAATTAAGAATTTATAATTAAACAACTGTAGGCCAATTGATGTCTATCGTTTATATTCTCGTTTATTCTCGTTTCGTTCATTGATCTAGCTATCTTGCTCATCGAGCTTACCTTTAAAGGAGGAACTTAGTTTTATCTTTAGTTAGTGAGAAAATTCACTTGGCTAGTGCCCGAATAGCTGATTGAGTAAATTTTTACTGTATTTGGCTGTAAAGCTCATGGCAGCAATTTATATCACATAACTAAATTTAATTTGTCGCCTTGATATCGGATTCGACTTGAGCTAAATTCGTTTACCTATAGATATTTAACGGCTGTATATCTACATATTTGACCCACTAGGTATTTTATTGATTTGGTATTATTGAGTACTCTTTATTAGTCTACTGATATTGTCGCTGCCACGGGATTGATTTAGGTTAAGTTTGGTTAACAATCATTTCATTTATACCTTCATATATTTACTGGCTATACCTGTACAATAAGATTTGGGCAATATTAAGGTGATAAGGTAGAGTTCCACAAGTGGTATATTATGTTCCTTTGATTTATTATTCTGGTAATATCGATGAGATACCTTATAAGAGAATCTTGTTATTAGTGTAAGAACGTAATGATAACCTCAAATTGATTGGAGATATGATTATTGTCCTGAAATACTTGGTGTAAGTTTACATTTTTAAATAAATAAGTCATTTGTAATCTTGATGTTTATTTTGGTAAATTGCAGTCAAAATAATAACTAACCAGTGTATTCAAAATTTTTCCACGTTCTTTTACAGGGTATTTTCTAAATTTTATTACCCTATTTTCAAGAATCAATAATCATTGATAAATTTTTTGTAAAAAAATTAGTGGCACCCTACCATAACTGCCAAGACATATTCCCACGCCTTAAAAAAAACTTATCCGCTCAGTAAACCTAGCAGATGAGCAATTATCAAATAAGGTTACATATCTGGCACCCAAAGCTTAAGGCTGGTTACATTCTCCATAACATCCTGGCAGTAAGACACCTTCTTCATAATAATTATAAAATGTGGATGGGTAGATATGGAACAATCAGCTGGCCCGCGAACTCCCCAGATCTAAAGCCCATGGATACATTCCTTTAGAGTTATTAGAGAATGAAGTAACAATACTGAAGAAATTCAGAGCAAAATAATCGAAGACATAAGAAATATAAATGAAAATGAGAACGAAGCAATTATAAATACACTGGAACACCAGAAAAGAATTTACGAGAAATGTGACGAAGTTTATGGAAAACATGGAGGGCAGTTAATTTGGGCTAAAAAATATGTGTTTTATTTATTTTCTTGTGTTATTATAGTTGTACACACATAGCATCTTTTTAATATAAATGGAGGTACATTTTAGAAATGGGACAAGTTTCACAGCTTGCATATCTAGTGTAAGGGCTAAAGCTTGTTCTGGGATGCTGGGGATGCTTACTGCCATTTCTTTATCCTTCTCTTTTCGTTCCCTGGCTACAGCCTTTCTTCGTTGGTGTGCTCGATAGTCAGCTTCTTCAGTGTGATTGTGATGGAATGCCATACACAAATCACACTGATCTTTTTTTGGCCTAACTAGGGCTATATTTTGACGATCTAATTCTTGCACAACGCATAGTTTCTAGAGAAGTTCAACATTATGTTCAATTGCATATTTTTAACCCTGCCGGATAATTTTTATTTTGGAATACCGGTTCCTGGATGATGAACGACAATATTGGCTAGGAAGTTTGGGAATTTCCTCTAAAAACGATTGCAAAAATTGTTTCCGTTCTTTCATTGGTTCAGTTAAGCGGGATTTACACTGCATCACTTTTGATGTACCTCTAAAGTGAATCATCCAGAGTGATCATCCTTATTTACATATTTTCATCCAGTTTTATGGTTTCACCTCTGCTACTAATTACTGTTCCGTAGAATTTTCTCATTTCGTGTTTGGTGCAACAAATTGTGGTACCAGGTGGCAGCATGTATCGTTCCCGAAGAAATAAAGTATTATAGGCGATGACATTGACTTAATTTCAAGTGGATTGATAAATGGATTGAACTCAATTATATCAACAACTAGCTGTGCTAAAACACGTTGTGGTGGGTGAAACCGTGTGTTTCAAGGAGAGAAAATCTAGGAGCTTCGTCCACGCTGTTAAGAGAGTAGGCAGAAGAAAAAGAGTACAGAAATCATTTAAGTATGAATGAACAAGGAACAATTCGCATAACTTATCGGAAAAGTTATTCCGTTTATAAAAAAAGATACTTGGTTCCGAGAAGCTTTGAGCTCTAAAATAAAACAACAAATGACGCAAAATTACATTAATAATAATAACCACAAACAAACAATTGCACTGGCGCATGGCGGCTATTAATGTTAAACTAAAAAGTGAAGTAGCGGCAAAAATGTACGCAGTTTGTTTAAATTTTTCACTGAGCCTTGACTTTGGATGAACCATCGGTTCAGGGAACAACTATTCATCATCAACAGTTGGTCGGGGGTCAATATGTTTCATCGTTCATCTTTATTGTACACTTTGGATGAAACACAAATGAAAGGCAATCTACACTTATCACTTTGATGAACATCTAAAGTGATGTGTAAATGTTCATCGTTCATCTTTATTGTACACTTTGGATGAAACACAAATGAAAGGCAATCTACACTTATCACTTTGATGAACATCTAAAGTGATGTGTAAATGAGCCTTTTATCTCACGAGGAACAAAGTAAGTTGTTCCTTTTCATTGGAATGCATTCTAGTACTTCTTTCAGCGGAGGGGCACCAATTTCTAACTGAGCCCTAGTTACAGACAGTAATAAGCAGTAGTAAAAAGTTACAGGACCTTCTGGAATGTTTTTTCTTTGCTTCTGGCTATGTTTCACATTAACTAAAGTACTAACGTATGCTTTTCTGTTATTCCAAGCTGCTATTTTTGCCCAAAAAGTGTCAAATATACGCATCTTTCCTCTTCAGAAAATTCAGGGCAAAGTCGTTTGGTTTGTGCGAACTTGTTCCCAATTTTCATCTTGCACTGAGTTCTCTTGATGGTCCAGATTTAACATACCGATATTTTCCATCAACTTTTCTCAAACCTTCGTATTATTTCCCTAGTAAATGTTTTCTTTTTGCCTTTTGTCTCGAGTTAAACATTTTCTTCTTTTGGTGTTTTCTACAGTTTGGTGGTCAACTGGGAGGTTTTGATTTCTTCAGTAAACTCAGTTAGAATGTTTCATTGCACTTGTTCTTCGTATTCGCTGTTCGATGAGCTTTCTTCGTCTGAAGGTACTTCTTTATCGATCTTAAAATCAGGATCATCATCGTTGTCTGTCTTGGTATTTTCGTTGTCATCATAATTTTTACTTGGTGAAACAAGTAGAAGTTCATTTTGAATGTCAACCTCGAGATCCTCACTTTCCTTGTATGCTTTGTTAAAATTATCATCGAATTTGTGTTATTAATTAGTAAAGATTCAGCGTTCTCTGAGTCATTTTCCATCTCTTCTTCATCGTGTTGAATTCCAGTGTTTGTATCGTTTGGATAAATAATCAACTTATATTATTTCTACGTTTTCGTCTATAGTAAAGTTGTTTACGTCACATATTATATTTTCGACATGCTATGGTGGCTAAGTATTTACTAGAAGCGTGAAATATTTGCAATTTATAATATCTGTGTATAGGCTCATTTTCCTTGGCAAATTTTAACATCAAAAGACTTCTAGCGGATGCCATTCTGCCTGGAAAAAAACATGAGAACATTCAAATTGCTATACTAAGTTTTATTTGACTGTTTACTACAGGATATTTTTGATTGGTTACATTTTTTATGAAAAAGATTGTGGCTAAATGGCTAAACCAATTTGTAAAGTAGGTCATTCGATGCGAAATTTTATTCTCTCATTTGATTTTGGTAGGAGTGAAATTTTCTGTAGGATGCGCAATTTTCGAGTTTTAAGCGAAAAACAGAAATTAAATATACTAAGCAATTTCCTTGTGAATAAACTTAGCAAAAAATATTTGAATATATTAGTATTTACAAAATTTTCTGAAAAATATTCGAGACATCACACTAATAATAATTATTATTGTTTCGGTACTTTATAAATGATACATATGCCATTCAGAATCAGCAGCAAGGGCGCATTTTTAACAACTGCTACATTCAAATTAGGTTTGCAACCGATTTTATTCCAACTTAATGTAGTTTTATATTCCATAAATAGAACTGAAACATTCTTACACATTTACATTAGAGCAAGCTTCACCGCCACCATGCGGCCAAATATACCACTGTGTGATTCAAAATATCTTTCCGAGATTAAGTTCCCCTAATAACATGTGAAAATTTGTAATCAATTTCCACACAGCAAACGAAAAATCAATAAATTTTCCATCCGCCTAATCAACCAATTTCCCGTATTGCACCAGGAAAAATTTTAGTGCCAAAAATGTCAAACATTGAATAATTAAATAATATAATTAACATTCTTGGCAAACTTTTAATAGATATTTCTGAAAGCAAGAAAAAGTAGAAAATTAATCGAAAGTCACCAAGTAATGATGTTTTTGAAATATTTTTAGTCAAGTAGCAGGTGCTTATAATAATTTATCAAAAATGTGATTTGCGATTTTTCGTAAAATATGTGAAATGGTAGCACGTGTCAAACATTTCCTGAAACAACTTAATTTTTATAACCGATGCGATGGGATACTTTATATTCAGAAAAAATAAAACACAATAATTAAGGAAATTAATGACCTTTTGTTCCCGTTTGATTTAACAGGTTAATCCGCTGGCGGTTTTAGTTAGGGACAGCCATAAAAACGGAAAAGTAATAAAATCACTTTTACGAGGGGTGTCTCACCTTAGTAATCGCGGTACATTTCGGAACAGGTAAATGATTTCTAGGAATTAGCAAGCAGTTGGAATAAATCGATGATGATTTTCAGTAATCACGGAAAATCATTAATAATGAAAATAAATCTAAAGAAATAAAAAAAATCATGAGAATTCAAGAGAAATAAGCATTCCCATTATCATCTTTTAGTTGCAAGTGCACATTTGATTTATTTTGTATTTTTGGTGGTACAGTTTTGAACTTTAATAACATAAGAAGTCAAAAGAAATGCTTAGTAATCGATATAAATTTAAAGAAATAAAAAAAATCATGATAATTAAAGAGAAATAAGCATTCCCATTAGCATCTTTTAGTTGCAATTGCACATTTGATTTGTTTTGTGTTTGGTGGTACGGTTTTGAACTTTAATAACATAAGTAGTCAAAAGAAATGATTAGGAATCGATATAAATTTAAAGAAATAAAAAAAATCATGAGAATTAAACAGAAATAGGCATTTCCATTAGCATCTTTTAGTTGCAACTGATGCACATTTTAATTGTTTTGTATTTTTGGTGGTACGGTTTTGAACTTAAATGACATAAGTAGTCAGAAGAAATGATTAGGAATCGATATAAATCTAGATAAATAAAAAAAATCATGAGAATCAAAGAGAAATGAGCATCTTTTAGTTGCAATTGCACATTTGATTTGTTTTGTATTTATGGTGGTACGGTTTTGAATTTTAATGACTTAGGAAAATAAAAAAATTCAATATTCTTTCAAAAAGGAATAAAATAAATGCCAATATTTTCACAGTGAAGATAATCATTGTATAATTAATTATATGCTGTTTACAGGGTGGAATCAGGAAGAAATGCTATAGCTAGTTCATTAGAAACGTCGATAAGACTTAAATGAATCAGTGTAATTTAAGGGTATTATTATAGTCAGGTATTACAGTAAAGAAGTTATTACCACATTAAATAATATTTAATAATTTTTACAGAGTAAATTCATGACTGTAATAAAATTGAGCCTGAGGGAAACTTCTCTGATATTGCTTTTGCTTGCTTTGGAAACTGCAGTTAGTTGGGTTTCTGTTGAATGCTAGATTTAGATTTATTTTTAGTAATAGGGGTAATGTTTTGCTTAGCTTTATTTCTAGTAATGTCGTAACATTTACATAGTACATAATTAATCGACTGATTGATACCTTTAAGTTTATGGTCTCCTTTCTGTTATCTACTTAGGATATTTTAATCTATTTTTGCACATTTTCAGTTAGTCGGGTTGAAAAAGGGACCATGTGTCCAAACATGGTTTATTAAAATAAATTGTGGAACTTTAAAACCTTTGTGTTTCATTCAAAAAATAAAATAAAAAATCAAAAATAGTACATAATTATTTTGTAATTATGGTTATCTGACACTATCTATTAATTGGGATTCTATGCCTGTTAGGTGTTTTTTTTTCAAATAAATAAATAAGATATAGGTGCGTTCGGGTGCCTCTATTTTTTTCTAACTGTTCGTATTTAACTTAGTATTTCTACTTATTTGTTGATATTGATACAGGAATTATTTTCTCGCTATGTGCAAGATCCGTTAAATGACATTTGGTGTCGGTAATCGAAAAATCCTCTTTAAGCGTATGTGCCAGCTAACGCATATTTTCAGGAAACTAATCTCAGATTCGTAAACCTCATGATCTCTGCTATAAAAACGTTCTATAATAATTTTTCGAAAGAAATCGGAAAATAGAGAAAATCGAGGTTAAATTGAAATATGTAAATCGTAAAAAAATGTCCAATATTTTAGCAATTTTACGAGTCTGCATAGATAGCTCTGCTTTTGATGCATTATGGGAAGTGTGAAGGGACACGTGTTTCAAATTTTGACCTGACACTTAGGATAAAATATGTGTAGATTTATACATTTAATTGCCTTGAATCTCATCGAAAACGGTATGAAGCCGAAAAAATGGGTCAGGGTCAGGATTGGAACAAGTGGACATTTTTTGGTGATTAGAGGGAGTTTATGGTGGATTTTATGGCAGAGGCAAAATTTTGCTTTTAGCATATAGTTTTCGTGATAAGCAAGTAGATTTATTTGCCCGATATCTCATTTAAACGGAAAAATGGGGCATGATCGGAGAACTTGGATATTTTTGAAGCGGTAAGCTTTTAGAGCTCTCTTGACAGATATGGTATATATACTTTTTTTGGGGGCCTTCTCTAAAAGACTACCGGCTTTCAATATCTGAAATTTTCGTTGTTCTTTTGGTCCATCAGGTCTAAATACCGTCTGATTTTGTAGTGAAATTAATTGGCAAACATACTGACAGGTGTAGTTTCTGAAATTATCGGCCTATTTGTCTGATGCTGATTAAGAAGTTTCTCGACTAGTATGGTTAGCTTTCCCATATAAACAAGGTTTGTTACATGTTATTATATCTATATTGAATAGAACAAATTATTTATAATTTAATTAGGGACCTTCCGTGAGACGAACACCCTTACGTGGGGTAGAATTTCCTCGCTTTGGGGCTCAACGCCAGTCAGCGGTCTTTCTATGCCAACCTACCGAGTTTCATTTAACCGCACAGAGGCCTTTTGTCAAGATAATACAACCACATGATGGAGACGTGGCTTGCAGGTAACGCCGGCGTGATGCAAATCTACTAGATACACGTGTGATCTACCTTTTCTTCCTATTAATGACATCATTAATTAATTTACTGTTAAACGACTGTAGGTCGTTTGCTTTCTACCGAAAAAAGATATTCTTATTATAACGCTAAACTGCATTTCCTATGTCGCAAGTGTAGTTATACTTCAATTAAATAAAACGTTATCCTTATTTAGTAAGATTAAGTGAGTACTGATTTAGGAGTAGATACTTCAAACAAGTACAGGGGTATTATTTTTTCATGAAGATAGGTATATTTATGTTATACTTATATTATACTTCAATAGATTTTGTGTTATATTTTAACTAAACATAATAGAAGTCCTTCAAAGTGGAATATATTCTTAAAATAAGTATAAATTGGATTTAAAGCAAACATTACTATTCTGTCTGTAAACATACGACATGCTTCAATGAATTACAAAATATATTATATTGGGCGGTTGTTTTTCGTGTGAAATAGTTAAAAGTGTTTAATAATGTACGAATTATTGAAATCCTGGGACTTGGAACAAATGATTCCAAAGTGTTTAGGCAAGTTTTTAGCTATTAAGGTTAATAATAATGTGATTTAATATTGTAACTGTTATCAAATACCTACACATGCTGGAAGCGTGGACGCCGCCAGCATATGTAGGCATTTGATAACAGTTACTTACATTATTATTAACCTTAATAGCTGAAAACTTACCTAAAAACTTTGGAATAATTTTTTCTAAGTCCCAGGATTTTAATAATTCAATATTACACACTTTTAACTACTTCACACGAAAAACAACCGCCCGACATTAAATCATCTTCCAGGCTATACTGCAGCAACACCACAAATAAAATTACAGGAGACGTGGATACGAACGTGTTAAATCAATCATGCACGCGCATTGCTATAGTCTATACTCAAGAATAGTAGATTAATGCAATATTAACTATTCTTGGTATAAGTATAATATGTGTCAATACAAATATATATTTAAACTTAAAAATAGAGTTAGTTTTCTTGATTTGAGTGTAATTATTATTATAAGAAGAACAAACTTTCTTTATTCAAGTCTAATAGTCTATTATGAAAATAAGAATACCAGAAACTTCTTTTAAGGTAAATAGGGTAATTCCGGGAGAGTTGCCGCACTTTTAAGAAAATAATCATATTGTTACGGCTAGCCTATACAACCATCCGAACGTTTTTGTGCTACCCTATAAAACTAGCCGCCGCCGTGCCGCTCGCTTCCCTGTCTGTATGACTCATCGCCCGGCCGGTCGCGAAGTTTCAGGATAGCTGGAATGGTCTCGATGGCCTCGTCGAGATCATATAGAGTGGCGTCGGAATACTTCCCGAATATTCGTGATAGATTTAAGATTATATATAAGCAGACCTAAGGCGAATGTTAGTCGGATAGTTCAGTTCAGTTAATCGTTGAGTGTTGAATAGATATTAGTGGTAAAGTTATAAGAGTAGTATAGAGTGTTAAATTGTATACAGTGGTAGTGAATAAAGAGAGTATTAGTTGAAAATAAGCAAAGTTGTAATTCTGTTAAGAACCCACGGGAAAAACGTAACAATATTTATGAAAATAAGAACATTTATTAGACTCTAATGACGGAAAACGGTAAAATAAAAATCTAGGATTACCTCAATACATAAAAAGTACATTAGAAAAGCAAGAAATAACAATATAATAATAAAAATAAAATAATTTCTATGCCGCGTCTCTCCCATATCTGCGAGAAACGCGTCAATAGTGAAGGAGAAATTCAGCAGCGTTATTTTTTCATTTTCTTTTTTAATTCTCCTCTTCCGCAAACATTACAAACGTTGGGGTATATTGTACAGGTCTCGTGTAACCATAAATCACAAACAACACAGTGTATTCAGTCAGATTTCTTTTTGGTTTTCGAATATCCTTCATAACATTCAACGCAATAAGTTTCATCTGTCTCACATTCTACTTTTTTAACCAAAGGATCATCGTCGCTTTCTGACCAATCATCTAAAGCTATGCTTTTGTCATTTCTAGTTGGTATCGTTTTCTTCGTTGAAATGTTTTTTTCAACTGTTCTTTCTTGTTGGAAACCGAGTTCAAAATTGTTTTTTTTATTTTCTTTTATGTATTTTTCTTTTTATAGATATTTTCTTCCGATGTTAAAATCTGTGCATCTTGCTTGTTTCTTTTATTGAAAGGCACATGAATTGTCGGGAAAGGGGATATATCGCCTAAGAATTTCGATGGTGTTACTTTCATGTTTTCAGTATTCTTGGATGTACTAGGAACAGGTGATATTGCAACAGAAAACTGATTTTCACTGTCTTCTTTCGATTGTAATTGTGTCAGATCTTCAGAATAATTGTCGGCAAAGCTGGGTATTCGGTATGTTTCTTGAGAACATCGTTGTTCTGTTGAACAGTCTCTGGATATTTCTGATGAGATGGACTGATCGGAATCCCGTACCTCCTTTCTACCTCTCTTTTACTTATTTGTTGTGATTGTACTTTTTCAATAGCTTCAGCTAACGCTTCCTCGGTCCAGTTGCCTTTTGATTTTCCAGATAATTTTCGGATATATTTCCTAGGACACATTCTAAAACTGCAAATGCCGCAATTAGACTAGTGCGAACACCAAAAACAGAAATATTTTTGCGGCATCTCCCCCTGAGACATGTCGGCGGCGTCTCTCCTTTGTCATGGGTGAGACGCCGCACCTCATATTTTCAATCTGTTTTTAAAATGCTAACCTAATTCACTGTAAGTGTTTAGGTTTCGTCAATATCTAAGTGCTAATTAAAAATAAAGCAACAATAGTCTTACCCCAAGAAAATATACGCGGCCCAAAATATGCGGTAAAAGTTTCTGTCTAGCGCGTCGTGCAGCCGTAAAATAAAATGCCGATATTTCTCACTATGCACGCCATCCGCTCCCGGTAAAAACTAAACCAGATTCTATTCTTTGACCAAATATTTTAACGTAGTTGCAACACTTGCTCCATCTATTTACGAATTGGTAAAATATTACTACCGCGGCGCGGCGTCTCTCCCCGAAGTACTACATTTCATAAAAGATTTTTTTTCTTTAATATATCCTGCCTTCTATTCATATTCGAACTAAGATAATAGAAATCAAGTAAATATGCAACTTACATCCAAGAATAGATGAATATTTAAATTATGCCTTGAATAAACTTGACTGAAGCATTATAAACTTGCACCAAATATTTATCTTTAAGGATAAGACTTTTCTTACCTTACAATGGCTTGCCTCTAGCTCCACCTGTGTTTTCGATTTTGAAGAAAGTAGAGCCTCTTCGGCTCTGGCTCCAGGGTGTAAACAGCACAAGTGCTAGCTTGACCGTAACCCTAACGAAGCTGAAAAACCTAAAGGAAACTGGAAAATGGTCGACGTTTCGAGGAACAAATCTGTCCTCGAAACGTCGACCGTTTTCCAGTTTCCTTTAAGATTTTTTACCTTCGTTAGAGGCACTAAACTAACACTTGTGTTGTTTACACCCTGGAGCTAAAGCCGAAGAGGCTCTACTTTCTTCAAAATTGAAAACACAGGTGGAGCCAAAGGCAAGCATCTCTAAGGTAAACATGACTCCTTCACAACAATATCGACATCAAAACTTTTCTTATTTGCAAATTTGATTTTTTCCGTGTATATCGCATATAATATCGTTATAGATCATTTTCATTAATGAATTTACTGTTAAACGACTGTAGATCGTTTGATTTCTATATCGTATATATTATAGTTATATATCATTTTGATTAATGAATGCACTGGTCAACTCAACATAGGAATGTGCAAACCGTTTTCTTTGATCTCGTGCGGTTTAGATTTTAGAGCCTGTCAAAGTGTCAAAATGCCCGACTTTCAACTGCCAATATTTGGTAAACAGCTAAAGATAGGTATATGATATTATACACAAAATGTGTTTCTAGAGAGTCCAAAAATGTAGTCATATACAGGGTGTTCCATTTATAAAAATATCAAAGTGGCCCCTAGCATTTTTATTTGATGTTCAATTGTTCTTTGCTGAACATATCCGAATTCGCGGGAGAAAATTACATAAGATGGCTATTTCAGTTTTTTTTTAAAGTACCGGGAAAGTAAAAAATCGCCTTGTCTAGTCCTCGTTGGATAACCCTGTACAGTGACGAAAATAAAATTTCGTACACTGAGGTTAACATTTTATGTCATTTTTGAATATATTGTTAAACTGGGCCTTTTTACCTTTATCTCACCTTTATGCCTTCCGTTTCTTACTTCACTAATAACAGAAAAAGGTTATAATATAAAATTATTTATTCCAAGAAAGTATTCCTATACAAATGGTAGTTGAGGGAGTTGGAAAACTAAAAAGCACTATACAAGACCGCAAAACAAAATGGGAAAATCCAGGGTCATTGGATGGAAGGGCAGGAAGAGGTATAGAAGAAAAATTTCAGAAGAAAAATCAGGTTAATAATATATAATAAGATACAACTTCCAAATTAATTACAAAACAGATTATTCAAATAATAAAAAAACATTGGTTTAATACTTTAAAACGGATCCATTTTATTTTTGCATCCAATAGGTTTAAACGTCTGGGCATTGATGCCACCAGCATTTGGGCATGATGAACATTGTAATTATTCCAGGTTTCTTTAATTTTGTTCCACAAATCATGAGTGTTTTCTGGATGGAAATCATGTTTTTTTTTTAATTTCTTTCAGGATATATCCCCAAACGTTTTAAATTGGATTGATATCAGAGCTTCTTGAGGGCCAAGGTAACAATGCAATGTTATTTTCCCGTATCCAGTCCGAAACTCTCCTTGCTGTATCCACGGGGCAGTTATCATGCTGGTATATAAAATTTTCTTGTTGAAATCTATTGTTTGCCGCAACATAACATTTTAGAGGATGTATATATAAACTTGAGTTCCTCAGAACATCTTCCACTTGTTTTATTATGGGTATATCTTTCATCATGCCATGTATTTGGCGGCCTGTACACTCTAATCTGCCCGCTATAATGAGACTGAAAAATTTTGTCATCGGTATTAGATCTGTAATACTATACCTTAGTCCAAAAATTCATACCTTGCGGTAAATATTCCATCGCAAACTTCATTTTTTTCTCTCTATTCATATCGATCAAAAATGGAGTTTTAGCAGCTATTCTGTTCCTCAGTTCGGAATTTTTCTTTATACAATTTCTTGCCGTTCTTACTGTCCCAGGAAAATTAGTTTGGTTATGTGGTTCTACTGCTGTCTGAAATTGATTGTTTCGCAAATAATCTGTTAGATCATTATATTGATTATCGTTTGAATTGTTTTGCCATTTCCAGCCCTTCAATCCAATGATCCTGTATTTTCCCATTTAGTTCTGAGGTTTTGTATTATAGTGCTTCTAGGTTTCCCAATGTTAAGGGACGCACGCTAAATTTTGCGATTTTTGTACTTTAAACTGTCAAACTCGATAAAAATGCCCATTTTAAGACGTTTTTTGATGGCGGAAACCCATATTAACCAATATTTATATTATACAGGGGGTTCTAAATCAGCGACCGTTTAGTAAATAATTACTGCTGGTCTAATTGTTTACTATATGGGCGCACGCTAAATTTTGCGATTTTTGTACTTTAATCTGTCAAACTAAATGTGCATTTTAAACCCTTTTTTGGTAGCGGAAACCCAGTGAAGAGACAAGCGCGCGTAGTTAATTGGCGTTAGTTTTGGTTAGTCTGGGTTTGTTTCGGTTAGTCTGGGTTGATTTTGGTTAGTTTGGGTTAGTGTTGGTTAGTTTGGAATAGCTGTGGTTGGTTTGAGTTAGTTTGGTGTAGTGAAGAGACAAGCGCGTTACGCGCTTGTCTCTTAACTCTGGTTAGTTTTAGTTAATCCGGGTACCTAGTTTCGGTTCGTCTGGGTTAATTTGAGTTAGTCTAGGTTAGTTGTGGTTAGGCAATTAGGCAAATCAAAAAAGTAACTAATGCTAAACTAACCCAAACTAACCGAAATGGTTTCGCTCTATCATTAACGCCACCTCTTAATAGCTTAAACGAACCGAAACACAAACTATGTAAAATGATTTCGCCGAGACTTGCACAAAATAACACAAAACAACACTAACCCAAACAAACCAAAACCAACTCAGTCTAAGCAACACTAGCCAAGATTAACCCAATCTTGTATTTTGGAAAACAGTAACTGTGCTCACCAGTCATCCATACAGACATAGGTAAAATCTATATCTGGAAAAATATCATACAAATCACTTAAACGTAAAAATTAATTGGACGATTGGACTGCGCAAAATCTGGTTAAATTTCAACAAGCGATGTGGGAAAAATTATGTAATTCCAGGTTTGACTTTATTCCTGTGTATAACTATTATTTTATTTATTTCATTTGTGGCAGTGGAAAATCTATATTATATATCCTAGGTTAGGCTTATATTTTTAATGGATCACCATGAATATTATTAAACCAATCATTAATCTGGAAAAACTATCTGCCTTATTTTCATGAACTAAAACTACCTAAACATAAATCAGAAATTAATATACGAGAAATTATGCATATAAGATATATAGTAGGATAAACAAATGTAAATATTTTTGTTATGTTTAAGCTGTTTAGTGATTAAAACAAAATGTATAACATGTTGGGTCATTTTCGTCATGCCAGATACTTGTGGGGCTTAGTGGATGATGTAGTGAATAATGCGAATCATTAGGTACCGAGAACGAGTATACGATAAAGCAATTATTCAATAATTGAAGAGAAATCAATTTCTTGGGTGTAATCAATCGTTGTTAGAATATTACAAATAATAATAAAAATTACACCTACTCTAGTGATCTCCTATTTGAAGAACGCAATATCATATAATTATATCAAATTTATGGTTCATATACATCAGTAATAAATATAACTAAATATATAAACAGGAAAAATGAATGAAATTCTAACACCGAAAAATCTATACTGAACATATTTAAAAAACACTAAAATTGAGGATATTATCCAGTTTTAGAAAGATGAGTCAAGTTGTAAATTTATTCTACGGCAGGTGAAACATTCGCGTTCAATATAAAGGTTCATTGATAATTTTGGACCATATAAAAATGTTTAAAATTAATTCATGTATCTCATAGGAGCCTATTGAAAGCATACGAAATTATTAAATGTACGTATAGTCAATTATATTGGTTAATCGAGCGTGATTAGCAGGATCCCAGGATTGGTTCGTTTTAGTTTTGCTTGATGCTAACATGGTTAGTGAAACGCGATGCAAAAATTCTATTTTTGGTATTGCGGATAAAACTGTGTTGTAGTGCATTTTGCCGAAGGTTCCAAACCCCAACTTAACTAATTTCTTGAAAACCCGACGCACTCTATACCGATGGCATGTGAAACATTAATCACTACGTTTTACAGATTCTAAAGCATTCTCAAGAATTTCAAATACAAATATTATATAAGTTCAATAGCTTTCTGAAGAAAATAATTGCAAACAACTTGAATTTTGTATTACTAAATGCTGGAACCTACACATGAACGACACTTTTTTCCGGATAATATGGACCTATTTGGCAGACTTTAGGTCTTACCGGCTAGGCATATATATAGTGTCTATAATAGACATGATTGATGTCCATTACTGGAATCAAGAAAACTCATTTTGTTAAGGGTGTTAAAGCTTCAGGATGGAAAACTATAAGTGTTTGGTGTAGCGTTATTTCTTACAAAGGTTATCTAACTGGTAATAGATATTACCAGATTTCTACTGGAGAAATATAAAACTTTTTTGGTGAACTACCGCTTATTTGGCAACAAAATGGGGCCAAATATGACTCAGCTTTTAAATGAAAATTACCAGACTTGTAATGGAGAAAAATGGTTCTGTTCGATGGATCCCCAACTCACTTTAATGGACAGGTCTTAAAGATAGAGGACATAATCAAAACACTGCAATAATTTAGAAGAATTAAGGCGGAAAATTGTGGAAGAAGTACAGTTTATTGACGAACCACAGAAGCATGTCCATGCTGGGTAAGATTTGTTTGGGAAAGGGGCCTTTGAGCAATCATTTTGTAAGTACATTACTTAGAGTTTTTAGGAGATCAAATTGACAATTTCATACAAGACCTTTCCCTCTCTCTAGATGTAAAAATTGAGCTTTTGCCTTTTGTCTCGCATTTGGTCACTCTCAGCAGTGGCTCCAAGAATCCCCAGGCAGTGGCATTTTTCCGAGGCTCCTTATCTGCACTATTTTCGTGGGTGTACCCTTTAATGCAGGAGATACGGCATTTCTATCCTAGTGCCAGGTGACTAGAACCCGTAGAGTCGTCACTTCTCAAGTAGCTACCAAATTAACTACCCACTGTGGGGTTATTAATATTATTATTATATCGAAAAATTAGGCCTTGACGTAGAATTCCATATTTAAAAATATCAGACGAACATAAATTAATAATATCTAAACCTAAACTAAAATCTATAATGACGAAAGTTGAATACGTATGAACAGAATACGTAGCAATCTATATCAAAATGCTAGTATCAATGAAATGATAAAATGAAAAACTGTTTATTTTGATTACACCTAACAATGTTTTGTTTTTAAATTAAGTAAAAATGTTCGTGTTAAAAACAATATTTTTCACACCACAGGCCGCTTGTTATTGTAATCTATATACAACCTATCGACAGAAAATAGCCCATAGTATTTCACTCTAGTGAAGTTAAGTAATCTTTATGTGAGCCTATAAATTGTATCTTATGTGTCTGATAATGCAGTTAGTACCCATCAAATGGAAATACATTATCAATTCGACTTCATTTGAATTTCACGAAAGAATGTATGATGTGAATTTGTATATGTATGTAATTTGTTGATGACCACAAACCATTGTAGGAAGAGATAAAACAATAAAAAGGGAGATTCGCAATGACATGTAGAATGTACAACAACCGACAAATCAGGAACACATTAACCTAGAAAAAAAAACACTAAAATGAGAAAAATATTTAAAGCATAACTCGTTAACGAAGACGATGACATTGTAACATAAACTGATAAAACAAAAACAACAGAAGAATTTTAACGACATCTGTAAGAAACCAAAGTAAACCGACAACCTGCTACATTAATAATAATAATAATAATAATAATAACGGAAGGTATATTACTGGCAAATCAAGATGAGGTGGGTACAACAAGAAACTACTTGAAATCAGATCCCCAAGCGATAAGTTCTGATATGGATGCAAAACAACTAAGTCCATAAAACACGTTACTGCAGGATGCCAGCTTCTCTCTGCAATGGAATATAAGGACAGACATGATAATGTTCCCAAGATTAATCATCAGGACCTAGCCAGCATTCTGGGACATCTCCCCCAGGGTCGGATTCCTTATTACAAATATAATCCTCAAATAGTTCTGGAAAACTGTGACTTCCGATTCTACAGTGATGCATAATAGACCAGTAAACAAATCATTCAAGGTTGCAACCTTTGTGGAAGTGTCAGTACCCAATACACAAAATCTGCTAGAAAAGAACGCTGAGAAGATTTCCAAGTATTGAAAGTTAGAGGTCAGAATGAAGAGGCAGTGGTCGAAACAATGCCAATAATAAATACATCAACTGGAGTTGTACCGAAAAGCCTGCGAAGAAATATTGTAGAAGTTAGGGCTGACTAAAAACCTCTACAAGATCGTTCAGAAAGTTGTCATGGTTTCGACCGCGAGAATTGTTCATCGCAAAACCGTCAAGATCGGAAACATAAGAAGTGTCATCCTAATGGATTCCATAGCAAGGAGGGGGTTCCAGCAGAGCTTAATTCGTCTGATCCCTAACGCGAGTTAAGTGAATTTTTCTCTTTAGAGGGAGTGCGGCGAGGTATGCCTGCCACTTTTTTTCGATGCTCGAGGCTATCAAGGTCAACTCTGGTTCATCCACGAGACGAAGTGCTCTCCTCTGTATGGAGTCCAAGGTCTTGAGCAAGTGTTTGGGTGCCGAGCTTCACACATGGGAACAGTATTCCTGCGGTGTTTGCTTTTTTTGAGAACACAGCTGCTTGATCCTTGATCCACGATGGCGGTCATATCCTCATTGAGGGCAACAATCTGATTTTCTCACTCGCGTTAGGAACGAGCAGCGGTCGTTGGAATCTGCTACATGAATGAGGATATAAGAGTGCTGTCATCTGCTAAGCTGTAAATAGAATGTCCTATCTAAGAGATCGTGGATATAGAGCAGGGACAGTGTAGGAGATAATATACAGACTATTCAGATCAATAAGATGTTAGCAACGTGGTCATGTCAAGACGTATTGCTGTTGACCGAGACACCCAGTACTCCAATTGACGAAGATGAAGGAATGGTCGATCCTGACATAATGATATCAGGGCCCGCCGTATTGGCTTTCTTTGTAAACGTGGCTGCTTGGATTTTTGCTGCGTTGAACTGAACCAAATTTCTATCGCTCCAAGTTCGAACTTTCTCCAGATCTTGATTAATTGTTGTAATCTGCTTCTGTCTGCGGTGATAAGTCTCAGTCGCTGATAAGAGTTTTTTTGGAGAGTGCGATGAGAACATTTCGGGGAACATGTTTGCTTTTTCCTTAGCTGCAGTCGATGTGATGCTGCGTCAGAACAGTAAAAAAAAATTTCATGATGAAAATCAATGCGATCATCAACATGAAGGTGCGGAATAAATATTTAGGATTTTGGTATTCAACGTGGCTTTGGACACTTGAGTTGAAACACTGAATACGCGACTTTATAAAAATGTCTCAAAAGTTCGACTGTTTATTGATTGACAATTTCGGTTCAACAAGCGAAAACATTAATAGAGTTAGGGACTTGTTTAAATTTCACAAAAATTATTTATTATTTAGTATAGTAGAGGAATAAAAAATAATTTGCAGTTTAATATCCGAAGTGAAAAAGGAAAACAAATTAGACACAGAAGAAATTTTACCATTTTTGATAGCAAATATCTTAGCAAGTGTTCATCCAAATTTAATTTAAATTTTTTACACTCTAGCAAGATCGTTTAGTTGTTTTTGAAAAATAAAATCATACCAAAGAACAACTATTAGGTAAACAATCTAGCTCTAATAAGTATCCGAATGTGCTTTTGATATTGATTTTAATATAATTTTAGATAAAATGAGAAGTGTCAAGAGTAGGCGTCTTTGTTTTTAAATTAATTTACTTATACCTATTTAACTTTGACATGCGTTTTCTCATTTTTGTACTATTATTTTATATACTACTTGTTTTTGTAAAAGTAGATTTAAAATGCGTTTTTCTTTTGTTACATAAATATAAAAATAAAAGGAAACTAAATTACGTGTTTTTTATTTACCTTATTTCATTACCTTTGTAATGCAAATATTTTTAAAAAGCTTACATTTTTATTTAATCATATCTCATTACTAATGTATCTTAAATAATATGTTATTTTATTTTATGCTCAATTAAAGTACCTATAATAGTTATTTATGATATAAGTGTTAAAAATACTTTTAACACAAATACCATGCAATATTTTTTCTACACACGGCAATAAAAAGCATACAATAATTAAAAATTAAATGTTTAGAATCTCTTACATCCAGGTAGTTTCTAATAGCATCGTATATTTATATAAAATTATCGAAGTTCATATTTGTCAATAAAAACTAGCAACCATCATTGTTGGCTGATTTGTTTACAGAAAAATTGAAAATTTGAAAGGTCCTGTCACGCTAGCGCTAGCTGTTGTGATTTACCAAAAATGCAAGAAATACAAGAAATTAGTGATGGGCATAACCGGATTATTTTGATAACCGAATTATCTGTATTCAAATAATATTAATAACCGAATGATTATTTGAATAATCATTCGAATAAATTCAGGTTAGCGATCGCAGCCGGTTAGGAAGGAGGTTCCGCATCATCGGCATCGTATTCGTAACGTAACTCGTACCTGTAATTATCTATTGTCTTATTAAGTATGGCTTAATAAATAACAATAGAATAATACTTGATTACGCAATATTATTGAACAAAATAAAATAAATAGCATTTTACGTTTTTAAATCAAAAATACTTAAACTCCAAAATATGATCCTTGGATGTGTTGATTACATGTAATGAACATAATTATTAAAAATTTACTTTGCAAAAAAGTCTTTCTCTCTGGCGATGTATTTATAGTACTATAATAATATTAATAATTAATAGTACATATATTGTTATAGTTATATTACGACTTATGTATTGCTCTATTGCTCCTACATTCCAAATTCTAATCTATAACCTAAAAACTAAACAAACATGACAAATGTTTATGCAAATATTAAGATTAAATATTCCTAATTAATATTAAATCTACATACTATATAGTAAACCATTAACAATACACCTACTAATACTAATACAAAAAATTATAATATACAAATACAAAGTATCTACTCTTAATCTTAACTTAATATTCGCTATTTTTCAACCCCCCAAGTTCGGCTTCCACAATTCCACATCCTACCGGTACATTTGAAATTTAAAAACTCATCTTTTATTCGAGCTAAAACATCGAAACTTGCTTCATAACATAACTAAATTAAAACCGCTTCTTGCTCGTTGATCATTCGACGGATCGACGCGACACCGAAACTTGTCGTTATACGTCGGGCTTGTTCCTTCGTAGTTCGTATTTGAATTCGTACGTATGAGGTTCAGGTTATTTTTCATTCGAATACTTGTGGAATGAAAACCGAATAATACAGGTTATTTTAATAACCGGATAACAGGTTATTTTTCATTCGAATAAGCCCATCACTACAAGAAATCGATCCATTTAAAGACATAGACGAAGCTGCTAACAGAGCTACCTTGGATTTACTGCCACGAAAATCAAGAATTCAATATGAGATTGCTCATAATAAATTTATAAAATGGTGTGAAAACAAAGGCGTTCTTGGAAAGTATTCCGAAAAGATATTCCTGGCCTATTTTGAGGAAAAGACAAAGGTATGGAAATCATCTTCTCTTTGATCCCATTATTCATTGATCAAAGCTATGCTACGTGTTAACGTAGATATCAGCAAACATTTTAAACTGATTGCCTACTTGAAGCGTCAAGGAGATGGTTACCAGACCAAAAAATAAAAAAAATTTACTAGAGACCAAATTGAACAGTTTCTGAAGTGCGCACCGGACGATGAGTACCTTCTGATGAAAGTAGCTACGATTGTAGGAGTACTACGTGCCTGCCGCAGGGAGGAGCTTTGTTAGTTGACTCTTGACAACGTGGAAGATACGGAGACTTCATTAGTTATTAAAATATCAGATACCAAAACCAAAGTACCACGAAATTTCACTATCCATCAAAAATTTTATTTGGATCTTTATCGAAAATATACTGATCTTCGTCCAGCAGATGTCAGACATCGGCGGCTCTTCCTAAAATATGTAAAAGGTAAATGTACCAGAAATCCGATCGGAATTAATACGTTCGGAAAATTTCCTGCTGCTACAGCAAGATTTCTGCAACTTCCAAATTCAACACTCTATACGGGGCATTGCTTTCGCCGTTCCTCTGCGAGCTTACTTGCCGATGCTGGAGCAAATTTGACGATAATTAAGCGGCATGTGGGACGGAAATCCTCAACCGTTGCAGAAGGGTACATCGTGGATTCCTTGGAAAATAAAAATTATATTGCTGGAAAATTACTTACAGTACAAACGACATCAGTCGATGATGCTCCAACATCAACTGGACATGCTGTTGTTTCTGTTCAATCCTCCTCGACCACGAAGAACAGCAGAACTGAGGAAGGAATTCATTTTTCAAGTTGTTCAAATTGTTCAAAATGTTTTTGACGTTTTTTTGAAAAAATTGACAATTTACTTTTAATAACACTAGTGCCTTAAAGTAGGTATTTTAAGGCACTAGTGCCTTGAAGAAACATTTTAAAGGATAGTAGACAGTGTTAAAAGTTACATTTTTAACATGTGTGTAGGAAAAAAAAATTCCGCCCTTTTACCCACGCTACGCCACTGTACACGTATACAGCCTAAAGTATAATGCATATAAATAACAAACATATTACTTAGTTGCCGATAAACATATTTAAAGTCTCTGCTGACTTTCCACTTCGCATTTGTGTAACATAAATTGAAATTCGCGTTTAAAGAATAGTTTTTCAGTTAATTTGTAGGTGTTCTGTTATTGTTTCAAACAAATCGATCTCTTTCGGCGAATTCAAAACAGTAGGTTTTTGGCAGTGATTAACACCAATCCTATAAACATATCTTAGTGTTAAATAAACTTTTGGCGGTTGTGTTTAGGTTACTTTGTATTTTTATTTAAATATTTCGCTTCTTTACCTATTTTTTAACTGAATATAGAGCAGTTCAAAAACATCTAAAGGATACTGTAAAATGAACTAGTTCATGTTCAGGCCAAACTATGTGTAGCTAATAAAAAATATATAAATCATTGTCAACACCTCTTAAGTGTTTTTAGTGCTCTTTCTAGGTTACGCACATACAGCGTATCCTGGAAAGTTCTGTCCATATGGGAAAGTTATTTAGTCTTAATTTTATGAAAAAACAATCTTCATAAAAAGTTCTGTTCTGCGTTATGAGTATTAAAAGGATAAAGCTTGAGATTTCTTGTATAGGGCGGTAAAAGGTCTAAAAATTGAAAATTGACCCAAGAGAGAAGTACGATTGATTTTCACTTTAGAGCAAAATATAATACCAAAATGTTCTTTAGAATTATAATTTGTGCTCAGATATGATATTTCTTCCGCTTGCAAAACTTCCATTTGATTATTTTCATTTAAGGTTCTGGGCTGATGTTTTTTTAAAATATTTTCAATGGATCCAGCGGTTTTAAATTTGAACATGATATTGTCGACAGTGGCATGAGAAACTAATTTTTCTGCGGCCTCTATGTGCGGTTTATAACAATCTCCGGCAATTAGCACTATTTAAATTGGTTCTTTTGATAACAACCATTATTATTATTATTTTTAATCGCTGAATCGCTTAAAAATTTGAAACATGCAAAATGCGAAAGGTTTATGTTTTTATGGCAACAATAATTAGGTATTATTAAGTTATTTATTTATATGAATCTCATCAGTTTTCAAACATTATTATTGATCAACCGTTTTCCACAGAAGCCTCATTAAGTTCAGTTATCGTTTATTAAAAGGGTAATACAACCAGCGGGTACACTCGATATTTGAATCATTTTCTTATTAAATTTTGCTCTAAGATGAAAATCAAGAGTACCTACTTCTCTTTCGGGTCAATTCTGAATTTTTAGACTTTTTTTTGTCGCCCTGTGGAAGATACCTCAAGTTTTATGCTTTTAATTAATACCATTTTCTTATAAACCAGAACTTTTTATGATTTTTTTTTGTAGAACTAACAGTAAAATATTTCCCATGGAAATAACTTCCCAGGACACGCTATATAGCGATGATATTTCGACATTTCACTCACAGCAGTTAGCAAACCATTGTAGATCTTTGCAACATATCATAGAATTTAAAACCATTGCAAATAAATCAATATAAATTGTAACGAGCCAGATTTTGGAGTTCGTTTATTCATTCTCCGAAATGTAAATAATCGGCAGGTCGACAAGTTGCGGTACAATGGAAAAATGCATTAAAAATTTGCGTGCGTTCACCATAGCAAAGATCTATATAGATCTTTGACCATAGTGTCAATTTTTCATGGTTATCAACTCAAACTCAAATGACATTATCTATTCGTGTGGGACTTCTGCGGCACGATAGATGAAACTCTCTAAAATTTCAAATCGTTATTGGGTTGATTTTCGCTTATAGTCCGGGAGCCAGCGTCAATTTTTGGTAATTATTTTAGACCGCTTGAATTCAGCTTATATAGTATGTTCTTATATAGAGAAACACTGAACCGACCGTCAGCTGGACCGTCAGCGCTGGATGCTGCGGCGGGAAGATGAGATAGTTGTAAAAAAAAATGGAATTCGGAATTATCTTAGACCGGTTGAATATTTTATGATAAATTGCCTATGTTACCTAGTCTAAAAAATGAATAGTCAGCTGCGTGCCGGAATCAACGTTGTACGTCAGCTGGTCATGAGAAGGTGTAATAAAATTGAAAAAAAAAATGATTTATAACCGAGCGAAATTTTTTTACCTGACTTAGGACTCATGTAGAAATATGAAAATAATAGTCAGCTGGGTGCATCGTATGACAAAGACCGTCAGCTGGAGCAATAAAGTATCATTACGCTCATACATCCAAGCGGCGCGCGGTAGTTTAACTGGTCCGACTGACGATCTTCGTCTCAATATGCATTCAGTTGATTAGAATTTTCCAATTTTAGTTCATTAAAACTATTATACGGCTAAATATCAATTAAATATTCATTGATTTACCAAAGATACAGTTAGGTAAAATCCGCATATCATTAACGCTTAAAATGAATTTTTTTTACTCAGATATTCTCGAAATATTCGAAAATTATTTATTCAACGATTTATCAAAAATATAGTTACGTAAAGTTCACATATTATTAACGCATAAAATTGAGGTTTTTATTTCATTCAGATAGTGTGGAAATATTCGGAAAGAAATATTTATAATGAGTGTATGTTATTAAAAATTATCTTCATCATTGCTCTGGTTGTCGTCTGATGAATCATCTATTTCAATATCATCGTTGATGTCCCCTGCCTCTGTTTCACTGTTATCTGTAGAAAATAAATAAAAAAAATATTTATCAAAATCATGTTGATTGACATGTTTTTCTGAAAAAATAGAAAAATATGTTTTTTCATACCTTCAAAGTCTTGATCAATATTTGTGATGCTTGTAATTGACGGCGGCAAATTGATCTCCTTCAAACCATTTGAAAAAATACTTTTCATCTCGTTCTTCCCAACCGTAGTCAGATGGAGAGAACTCGGATGGTATGGGAAGATGTGCGTGACTCCAGAGATGTGCGATATATGATGTTCGGATAAAATGTTGATGTAGTTCAGATTTGCAAGGCGGGAATATGGAACCATCAATTCCTTTTTCTAAATGCAGTATTTGCTTATTATTCTTACTGCTAAACGCTTTTGTAAAGGTTTTTGTACGAGCAACGTTGACGTCATTAATTCTTTCAAATGCATACAATTTACAAACATAATCTTCCAGTGTTGCAAAAAGTTGATTTAATTTGCTATGAGGTAGATTTGAAATTTAACTCAAAGCTTGAATATATGTTGGCGACTTTCGTAGGATGTTAAACGGTTTTTTTTTGCCTTTTCGATAGAAGGTTGGATTAAAATCACAGCCCGTAAGCGCATGAAAGGTTGGCAACGACGAACATAATTCTGCACCCAAGGTCTCATACAACTTCGTGATATTGATGTTTCTTTGATAATTGCCAGTACCGACATGCATTGGAATTTCTAAATTACTTTTAATGAAATTCATATTTGCAAGCATAATCACCAAAATGTCAGTATCTGAGCATCTTATTGTCACATTGCAAACATGATACACAATTTTCGTGTCGGCTTCTTCGTGACCCGTACATGACAAGTGTGGTTCTATTGTTGTTATTACTTTATTTTCTTGTACCTCATACTTATAGCAGTGTAGATAATTCACATAAATTATTTTATTCCCAATAAAAGGCGCCATGTAATCCTTTGACCAATCTTCGATAATAAATTCAACCAAAGCTTCTTTAAAATATATATTTTTCAATGCGTCAGAGAAATTCGGTGGACTTATTTGATCTGTCCCATTTATATTTTCCCATCAAGAAAAGGATTACATGGCGCCATTTATTGGGAATAAAAATAATTTATGTGAATTATCTACACTGCTATAAATATGAAGTACAACAAAACAAAGTAATAACAACAATAGAACCACACTTGTCATGTACCGGTCACGAAGAAGTCGACACAAAAATTGTGTTTCATGTTTGCAATGTGGATTTTGATGCCCATGTGACAATAAGATGCCCAGATACTGACATTTTGGTGATTATGGTTGCAAATATGAATTTCATTAAAAGTAATTTAAAAATTTCAATGCATGTCGGTACTGGAAATAATCAAAAAAACATCAATATCACGAAGTTGTATGAGACATTGGGTGCAGAGTTATGTTCGTCGTTGCCAGCTTTTCATGCGCTCACGGGCTGTGATTTTAATCCAGCCTTCTATGGAAAAAGCAAAAAAAAAACCGTTTCACACTTTACGAAAGTCGCCAACATATATTCAAGCTTTGAGTGAAATTTCAAATCTACCTCATAGCAATTTAAATCAACTTTTTGCAACACTGGAAGATTATGTTTGTAAATTATATGCATTTGAAAGAATTAATGACGTCAACTTTCTCGTACAAAATCCTTTACAAAATCATTTAGCAGTAAAAATAATCAGCAAATACTGCATTTAGAAAAAGAAAATGATGGTTCCATGTTCCCGCCTTGCAGATCTGAATTGCGTCAACATTTTCTCCGAACATCATCGCACATTTCTGGAGTCACGCACATCTTCCGATACCATCCGAATTCTCGCCATCTGACTAAGGTTGGGAAGAACGAGATGAAAAGTATTTTTTCTACGAGCGTACGCAAAGTGGCTACTTTGCGCACGCTACTCAGTGCGCGAAGTAGTACTTTCCCGCACGCTATGCGGGAAAATGTGCGGGAAAGTAAAATTCTCTAAAATCACCAGAAGCAAGAAAATGTTCATATATTTTTGGAAACTTTACTCTTTTGGACTTTTTATGCAATATAAGAAACCGTTTTAAGTCGTAATTATACTCTTTACCCTAAGAGTTTCCGTAATTCGCGATATTGTAACTTAAACCAAAAACCATATATTTTGAAATCCTCGGTATAGTAGTAAAAAATTATGTCAAGCAAAAATACTTATAATTGTCAGATTGACAGATTTTAAACAAATCTAGGTGTAAAACGAAGTATCCCAATGACAGATAGTTTTTCTTTTATTTAAATACGGGTCATTATTATTCTGTGCTTGTTTGGACCGCGCTCGTAGAAAAAATATTGTTCCCAACACTTGCGCAAAGTGACTTTTCCGCACTCGACTGATTGACCGAACTCCGCTTCGCGTCGTTCGGTCAACATCAGTCGCGTGCGGAAAAGTATCACTTTGTGCACTTGTTAGGAAAATAACTATTTTCAAATGGTATGAACGAGATCAATTGCCGCCGTCTTGCCGTCAATTACAAGCATCACAAGTATTGATGAAGGCTTTGAAGGTATGGAAAACTTATTTTTCTATTTTCTCAGGAAAACATGTCCATCAACATGATTTTGATAAATATTTTTTTGGTTTCTTTTGTACAGATAACAGTAAAACAGAGGCAGGAGATATTCACGATGACATTGAAATAGATTATTCATGAGACGACAATCAAAGCAATGAGGAAGATAATTCTTAATACAATGAACTCATTTTAAACATTTTTTTCCGATTATTTCAACAATATCTGAATGAAAACAAACTCAATTTTATGCGTTAATTATATGTGAACTTTACGTAACTATATTTTTGGTAAATCGTTGAATAAAGAGTTTTCAAATATTTCAACAATATCTGAATAAAAAAAAACTGAATTTTAAGTGTTAAGGATGTGTTACCTAACTGTATCTTTGGTAAATCAATGAATATTTAATTGAAATTTAGCTACATAATAGTTCTAATAAACTAAAATTTGAAAATTCTAATCAGCTGAATGCATATTGAGACGAAGGTCGTCAGTCGGACCACTTAGACTACCCCGCGCCCCTTGGATGTATGAGCGTTATGATACTTTATTGCTCCAGCTGACGGTCTTTGTCGTACGACGCACCCAGCTGACTATTATTTTCATATTTCTACATGAGTCCTAAGGCATGTAAAAAAATTTCACTCGGTTATAAATCATTTTTTTTTCAATTTTATTACCACTTGACGTACAACGCTGCTTCGGGCACGCAGCTGACTATTTATTTTTTAAACTATGTAACATGGACAATTTATCATAAAAAATTCAACCGGTCTAAAATAATTCCGAATTCCATTTTTTTTTACAACTATCTCATCTTCCCGCCGCAGCATCCAGCGCCGGTAGCCCAGCTGACGGTCGGTTCAGTGTTTGTCTATATGGGAACATACTATATAAGTTAAATTCAAGCGGTATAAAATTCATGCCAAAAATTGACGCTGGCTCCCGGACTATTAGTGATATTAACGCGTACTAATTCTAGAAAGTCGTGTTGCCATTCGATGATTTTGACAGCGCGGGAACTATGAAAGCGTTCCTAGCATGTTCTTTTTAATAAATGTCGGCTCAAGTTGTTATTAGCTCGTGTAATTGATTAAAATAGGCTTTGGTGTGTCGAATCCTGGAGTATTATTTTCGCGATCGGTTAGAAAAGTAGTTGGGGGAGACATGTGATACGCAGGTCGTGTTTCGATTGACCAGTCGAAATTCTTGAAGGGGATTTTAGAGGAAGTCTCTTTGCCTTCCACGTTGGTTCCTGGAAGTTTCGTGTGCTCCACTCTTCACAGATCATCCATTTGTGGCGGCAGTATTGGTGTTGGATAGAACTTGTTGGTTGACTTTACCCTAGTGGGATTTTCCACCCGACCCATCTTTGGGTTTCAAGTGTACCTTTACCTTACCTTGTTAATTGTTTGATTGGTACCTGGAACTCGCTCCTTAATTGGATTTATTACTGCTTCTGTCAGGTGAGTTGGTTTTGGATTTTTATTGAGTTTCGCCATCTTATTAAGGTTTCACTCCACGTGAATGGTCCCCGATTCCTTGTAATTTTCCTTACAGAGGCTTTTCTCGCCCACCTTTTGAGGCAGCGTAACGATTTCGGCGTTAAGCGGGTAAAATATTGATTTTTTCTAATTATTTTATTTGGTACTTTATTTTGCCTCGTGTGTTACACAAAGCCTTGATTGAATATGTTGATGTTTAAGATAATAATCTATTCAACAAACAACAGTTTGGATTTAGAAATAATATGTCGACGAGTACGGCAAGCAATATATCTAAAATAACAAAGGCATATGACGAGGGTGATCATACTTCTGTGTTGTTTTGTCATCTTACAGAGGATTTCGATTGTGTGTCATCTGAAAAAATCCTTGTAAGTAAGCTCGAATATTATGGGTTTGCGGAGGGATCGCTGAGGTTGCTGCAGTCCTATCTCGGAGGCAGATGTCAGACGGTGGATCATGGTGGGAGCCGGTCTACAGTGGAACGTATGCAGTTTGAAGTTCCTCAGACTCAGTTCTGGGGCCACTCTTTTTTATCGTTTATATGAATGATATACCATATTGTGCTCGGTCTGCTGATTTTATTCTTTTTGCCGACGATTCGACGGCGTTACGTAGTGGCAATATTAAGAGTCAGTCTGATGATGATCTCTTAGGGGCACAGTCTAGGATAACCGATTGGTTTGCGTCAAATGGTTTGAGTCTGAATGTGTCTAAAACTGAAAAGATGGCCTTCACTCTAAGTCGGAATGCTTTGTGAAGTTTTTTAATGTGTATTTGGATGCACGGTTGACGTGGAACTGTCATGTGGAGTAAGTATTTAGGTTGCAATGTGCATAGTGCACAAGCGCGTGTAGAAGGATAGCGGGGAGCTAAGCATCGAGTTCAAACCTGTTCGATTTCGCCTCTCTGGTCTTCAGTACTTTTTGACTTTTTTACCATGGATGTGAAAAATTAATTGAGTTGGTGTTTGTACGCTGTCCACTTTGGGACCAAAACGAAAAGATCATAACCATCACAGTAGATGCAAACTTGGTACGTTGAGTGAGGAAGTAGGAAAGGAAATGCATTTTTCATGTTTATTTATGGGATGAATCCCGTATGTTTTTCTTTTTTTTTAAACTAGGAGCCACAATTTTAAAGGAGTGTTATACAAACGCATTGCGACAACCCGCTCTCGAGACATTTTAACGCAGACTGCTGCCGCATCACTATGATCACCACCTTCTTGACTCTCCTCTATGTTCTGCTTTGCTCGCTGCTCCACTCGCTGCTTGACGCCGCACTCTGCACGTAGCCTAAGACGGACTGTAAGCAGATCTTTAGGCAGTCTGGAATATTGATTTGCCCGCCATGTACATCTTTGAATATCTAGAGTATATCAAGAAAGAAGAATCATCTCATCTAATAAAATTTGCATATAATGTATACATTTTATGTTGTGTATAAAAAGGAGCGCGAACGGCTATAAGACGAAATAGCAACTGTCACTTTTTTTGTACTTTTACATATTTGTATCACTTAAAATTTATTGCGGCATTTCTAAGCAGATGAAAGTCGAAATAGCAACTATTTGATAGTTCTCTCCACATCTACCTTTAATTATGATAATACGACTATAGTCGTGAATAGGCGGGTTTCAATCCGAATACGGCTTGTTAAACAACCAAGGAAACCAAGTATAGTAAAATTCCGTTGATCTATTTTGGCATTATCGCGGCACGTGTCTAAAGATATTTTCTTCTTTTGGTCATTGACATACTGTTGGATTAACTGTTTATTTTATAGTGAATGTAAAAGAAAGAACCAATCAAGAACTAGAAGCGTGGTGTGCAAAGTTATAATTTGTTATAAAACCAAATTATAACTCTCTTTACTGCTTGTAATCTAGTTAGAACTACTGCGAAATTCTGATTTGAAATTGGACGCGTTGTTGTTATTCAATTTAAAGATAAAAATACTTGGCAGATGGCGCTGAACGACAAATTGCTATCAAATTAAGAATTACCAAATAAATAAACTATAATCAGATCTATACCTTGAAATTCGGTCAACACCAGTCTTCGTAGTAGTTCTACCAGCACCGCCTGAAAACAAACACCTAGGCTAGCGCGGCTCAGGGTGGTTCGAAGTTTATCTTTTCCCACTAACAAGTTCCTAAATGATGTACCTAGATATGGAATTAAATCAAAATAGGTTAAAGTCCAAGTCGGGATTGGACGCCACCAAGTTTACTTTTGTTGGCTAAGCCCTATCGTTGTTTATACGGATACAATAAAAAAAACTTGGAAAAAAAAAGAAACGGAGTACAAACTCAAGTATCAAATTAAGTAAATAATTACCTGTCGTAGTCTACGCTACCTGCACACAGTTACCACACAACATCTAGATTCTCAAATTCACTCAAAATAATAACAGAAAAGTGAGGCCAATACTTTTATTTTGGAGTAAAAATAAGAGCAAGCTCCTCTAGCCTTATAAGAGAATTCCTATTTACAAATACTGTCCAACTAGACTCACCCTCTTGTCAACTTGACAGTCTAATTTAAGATTTTGAAAGGTGTCAAGTAAAAGGTTATAAAATTTAGAAAATTCACTTCTCCGTAACGCTCTGCTGTAACCTGTAACCTAGACGGTGATAAAAATTCCCGGACTTTATCACATAAACTATTCTTAGTTAATTCAACTCGGTTAGAATAGTGGAAAGGCTAAGCCCGAGTTGCAAGCTTCAAACAGTAACCGTATCCCTCAAAATGTTATGCTACGTTATAATATCAATGCCATAATAAAGGGAAAAAAATTAGAATGAATAAACTTCCTC
>MU185856.1:0-12477 GCA_016904865.1 Pissodes strobi | reverse complement strand
AATTGAAATTCTACATTCAAAACAACTTAAAACAGCTTACCCATAACAGGGGTTCACCAAAACGTTCCTGGTTATCTTGAAGAAATAAATGGGCTTATTGCCATAGCGGCGGTTGGTAGAATATTCTCCTACAAACTAACCCTCCCTCGAGAGTCTCAAACGGCTTCTAGCCTATTTCATCTAAGAATGGAAAACTACTCGGAAACTACTTTTCACCCAGGGAATTTTCTTCGGCTAATGACAAAACAAAAACCTCACAGAATCAACAACAACCGTTTCTTCGGTTTTCCCTCATTGTATTAGATTAATTAACAGAAAAAAATCTGTAATCACGTCAAAAACTATCGACTGTCATTCAACTAAAATCCTTAAATGACAATTTGAATTCTGCTGTCAGAATACTAGACAGGTTCGACCTTATCGAAAAAAGAAAAGACAATAGAGATGATTTACCAAACGATATTCCTTCCTAAAATGACTTTTATAAATGGAAGAATTTCCACCCGTAACAAATTGACTAAAAGAATATGTTCAATGATCAAAATTAATTGTTGATTTCTGCTGAATCACCCTGATGAACAAATCGCTTACTCAAAGGATAAATTGACAGTGAAATTGAAGGTCTTAATTATCATTCTCTTCTTGGGTGTTTCGCTCATTTAATATTGCATATACCCAATCCAAGTTTTCTAGATCGTGTATTTTACTTTACTTCCGCTAAAGGAACCCACGACCATGTGCCTAATTACAATAAAATAATCGTAGACAATTACAAAATGTAACTGTACATGGATTAGTCAAAAAATTAATTCTTGAAATAATGTTTGCCGAAACAACACGATTCATGGGTTATGCAAAGAATATTTTGATCAAATAATCGAAGAATAAAAAAAATTCTGACAATTAGAATTTCCTTCCGATATTATTTTTGAGTGTTTCGCCACATTTTATCTCTATTTTAGTTTTTAAGCTGGATTATACAGCAGATTTCATAAGTACATGTAGAAAAACATGACAATAAAAAGAAGAGTTCCTATAAACGAATGTCCTGTAAGTTCGTCGTTTTAAAGATACAGGGCGATAAAGTTGATGTAAGAAAATCGTATATAAGGAACTTTTGTGTGGTCTTATTAGGTACAATTTTCATTTTGATGTCTTATTGAGAAAACTGTACTAGAATTTTACGTAAATTTTAAAAATTTAAAAAAATTGATAGTATTATATTTAAAAAAACCAAATTTGCATTGATATCGGGAAGTCTGACAACATTGCTGATACCGTTTTTGAATATGCGAGCATCAATATACCTTAATTCCAAAATAAAAATAAAACGCATTACCTGTTTTTGAGATATTTAGCCGGGTCCAGATTTGTGGCTAATCCTGTGGATTAGGAAGCGATATTACCGAGGATTACTAAACTAGTCTTAAGGTGTTGGGTTTGGGTTTTGGACCTTCTGGGATCACTGGGAAATGAAAATTAAAATAACTCTAAAATATAAAAGAAATAAAAGAATAAAAATTAAAAACTGAATTCTGGGACAAATCGTCCTTTGAAATTACATTTATGGTTTAGTTGAAAATTATGGAAAAATGCTGATTTTATACTGACCCCCTACTCCTGGTAAATTTTGAGGCAAACTAGAAAGAAGGGTGTGGTAAAAACTGTTACCATATCGTCAGCGGAATACCCCAAAAAAAGCTCCCACATTACTTATCACCTAGTTCTAGTTCTAGTTTGTCCCAGCTAGCATATATTATGCGACAAATTTTGCGATATACTTACGAAAATGCCGAGAATTTTTGGATGTCGCATCTTTAAAGTTGTTTAATACATTTGCCGTTAACGCCCAATTTAGTTTACCCAGTGGGCCACACTCACACTCACATTTACGAGTAACTCTCATATTATAAGTATCCACAATATAAAATTTTAAAACAATATTTATAAATTTTATTATTGAAGTTCCATAAGAAAATAAAAAGTTGTACATTTGGAAAGAATATGGCAGATTTGATTGACATCTATTGTTTGGAATCACGAGCGCTGGAGGACTTGATTTCACCCGCGGTCTTTTCTTACTATTCTTTTGTTCTTCCAGAAAACCACATGCATTCTCACATTGCAGCAAAGCGACTTAAAGTGGTAGATATAGATAGGTCAAGAACTGAACAGGGAACTGGAGCCGTGGGCCAGAAACCAAATTCTCCGAAGCAATGGGAAAACACTCGGACATATTCTAGGTCGAAATTAACGTCATATGAAGATGTGCGTAATTCAACCTTGACAGAAACTATAAAAAGAAAGAGATTGTCATCTTATCAAAGCGTTGAGCTCACCGATAATCCGCTCCAGAATGTTATGGGAATGCCTAGATAAGCTAGACGAACTAGGCAAGAACTATCCCTTCAATGGATACCAGGACACGCTGGGATCGGACGAAAGAGCAGACCAAGTGGCAAAAGTAGCTTTTAGAACCGGAACCTTTCTGTGGCATAGAGATGCACACCTACAAGGAATAGTTTAGGAAAGAAGAGCGAACCAAATGGATCAGTCTATGGGAACGTATTTCAGGGTTAAGGCAATCAAAGATGTTTCTAAGGAAAATCAAAAACCTTAAAACACTGAGTAAGAACCATCTTCACCGGCTTTCTTACAGGCCACTGCTGGCGAGAATAAAAATTGAAAACGAGGATAGTTGCCAGTTCTGTGAGGAGGGGGAGGAAACCCCGGAACACCTTCCCACGAAGTGTGAGGCGGTCGCGTACAGGCGAATGGCCTGCTTCGGGTGCTGCATCGTTGAACAGGAGGAACTTCCATCCATAGAACCACACATACTACTTGCTTTTATCAAAGCACCGAACTAATTGAGAATCACATCAACGGAGGCACCAAGACAGAGGGACACCATTAGATCTATGCAGGTCGCAGTTTGCTAATACTCCCAAGATCATTCATTCATGATAAAGGATTCACAATCGAACGTTATCATAATCGTTCTTTTTACATTTTGTTTTTTCTTTATCTTCAAACAATGCTTATGATATTTGGAAAGATGTTGCGCTTTTATAGTGAATCTTTGTCCCGTAAGAAAACTGTATATAAGGAACTTTTGTCTGGATTTATTAGGTACAATTTGCGTTCAGGTGAGGGCTTGCTTTCTTTTCCACTGAAGCATACACGAATGGTAAAATTGCTAATATGATTTACTTATACGGGCTTGCCGACGGTAATTGCTATAAGACTGACTAGACGTATTTACAGTGAAATCATCGAACGCTCAATCACCAGACATTCAGAAACCTTTTTCAACGATTTTCAGAGCCCGGATCCTTAAAAAAGGTGCAGTGGCAGGCATGCCGTTAACTACTAGAACATCTGCATTACAAGAAGCTATTCTTCAGGCAATTGACGAAGATCCACAGACAAGCACCAGAAATATTGCTCGAAAGCTTAACGTCCATCACAAGTTAGGTTGGATAGTTCTCAAAGAGAATCAGTTATATATCTATATCACAGACAGCGTGTTCAGGCATTGTTGCTCCGGGATTTCTAACATTTTGCCAATGGATACTGAAGAATATTGCACAAAATCCACAATTTATTGCAGATATGCTGTTTACTGTCGGGGTTGATTTTTCGAGGAACGCCATAATAAATTTCCACAGTAATCATCTTTGTTGTGACGAAAATCTATAGGCAATAGAGCCTAGGTTTCCATACCAGTTTTCATTTATTGTGGATTGGTGTTGCTGAATATTATATTAATTGAACCCCACTTTATACCAGATTCGTATCGATACTTCCGGAAAACATTTTGCATGAATTACCTGAAGACATTCTAGCTTTACTGAGGCACAGCTTATGGTTTATGCATGATGGTGCCCCAACGCAATTTAGTTTAAGAGCTCGTTCATTTTTAAAGGAGCGGTTCAGGAACATATGGATTGGTCGAGGTGCTGAATTCCCTGATCAAATCTGGCTTTCATCGACTTGTTTTTGTGGGGTCATTTAAAGGCCGTAGTTAATACGCTACCAATAGAAATAAAGGAATGACATCGGGAACACATTGTCGAGGTGCTGTTTATTGACAAGGTTAATTTTTCGAGGAACGCCATAATAAATTGTACTAAATGAAAAACTTTTGTATTCCATGCATAAATTTAATCCAAAAGGACATCTTAATCAGCGTAACAGAGCGCTTTCGGCGATAGCCATCATCAGTGTAACCTGCAAAGTGAGTAAAAGAACCACCCATTAGCGGAAACCAGCAAAAGCTGTAAAATTTTTGGGTTGAACAAAGAAAAAATTTGCAAATGGAGTAACCTATGGCGAAAATAAAAATGAAATTTAAATTTTAAATTTCAATTTTTGAATTCTGAATTTATTAAGATAAAAAATGATAAATAAAACTGTAAAATAAAAAGATGAGTTTATTTTTTATGTGATTTTAAGCAAAAGAAAAAGAAAATGGTGTTTTTTCACTCACTTGTCAGTTGGAACAAAAGAACATATCCACAAGAGGCACAAACTACATCAAAACGACAACGGTCACATCAAAATGTAAATAACACTTTACATTTTAAGAAAGGTTCACATAATTAAAACGATTAACAAATTAACAGACCGACGTGGGAACCACGTTTTGACGGAACGACAAACATGTCTCAGTTGGCAAGCTTGACAAGTAACCGAAGACCGCAGACGCAAAAAGAAATACGTCAAGAAATGGCGGTAGTTTCAAATTTGAAAACAAAGTAATGTAAGAGAGAGGAAAAATGTTAAATATCTAATTTTACAAAATTTTACTTAAATTATAGAGGAAATACCACTGTGCCAGACTAGACCCCACAAACTAATTTGAAAGGTCTGAGACAAACTAGATTTAAGAAAAAGCTGAACTATTTAAGATGAGATTAGCTTGGACCAGCTCTACTCCATGAAAGAGGAAGAACTAGAAAAGCTTAACTAATTAAGAGAAGAGATTAGCCTGGGCTAATTCTACTCAAGGAAATGAAAAAAGGAAAGAGAGGAAGAACTTAACTAATTAAGAGAAGAAATTAGCCTGAGCTAAATCTACTCGAAGAATTGAAAGAGGAAGAATCAGAAAAAGCTTAACTAATTAAGAGAAGAGCTAGCCTGGACTAACTCACTCAAGAAAATGGAAAGAAAAGAAAGAAAAGAAAAGCTTAACTAATAAGGAGAAGAGACTGGCCTGAGCTACCTCAACTAGATAAAAATAAATTAAATTCTCTTATGCTATAAGTATTAAAAAGTTATTTTTTTATATATTTTTTGAGAGAAAAAAAGTACTTAATTAAGTAAAAAGGTTAAGGGTGTGTAGACCGAGGAACTTCAATCAAGAAGTCGCAAGTGTGTAAAGGTATGTAAGATCTGTTAAGATTAACTTGAGTATTAAGGCAATGGTTGTTTGTCATCAGCTCGCTGTTGATCTCGATGTCTTCCAGAAAATCCAGCCTACTGTAGTTTTTAGATGAGATGTTATGAAGAATTTTATCATTAGAGTTAGGGCTGAAACTGTGGTTATGATCACGCAGGTGTTCACCAAAAGCAATGTTCCTGTTCCTATTTAAATGTTCACTAATGCGAACTCTGAGGGGTCTGCATGTTCTACCTATGTATGTACTATCGCAAGAATTGCAAGACAGTTTATAAATTCCACTTTTTGAAAGAGGTTCGATTTTATCCTTTGTATTGTTTAAAAAAGTTTGTAATTTATTTTTATTTTTGAAAGAAACTAGAGAATTACTGATATAATGGCGAATGGTTTTAGAAACTTGATTGCCAGTTAAGAAAAGGGATGGAAAAATGTTTTTTAGAGAAATTATCTAAAAGACTGTTCGAGAGTTCCCTTCTCAGTTTTTTAATTTTTGTTTTATTAATTAGCTTATCAATAAAACTAGGATCAAATTGATTGTTAAAGGCGATCTGTTTGATTATATTGACCTCTTTGTTATATTCAATTGTAGACAGTGGTACATTAAGTAACCTATTGACGTAGCAATGAAAGGCTGCCATTTTATGTTGCCACGGATGGTGGGATTGACACGAAATGGTGTGATCTGTCTGAGTCTGAGTAGGTTTCCTATAAATTGAAAAATCAAGACCGTCCAACGATCTGCGAACAGTGATGTCCAGAAGATTAAGTTTTTTTTATCAAGGCATCAAGGTGCTTTTGGATTAAATTTATGCATGAAATAAAAAAGTTTTTCATTTAGTACATTTCGTACATGCACACAGCCTTCACTCTTCATTTATAATAAATTGTCACATTAACCATGTTTGATGTGACGGAAATCCACACGCAATAGTCGAGTCTTGGTGTCAATACCAGTTTTCATTGAAGTGTGGAGTGTTGTTGTCGGGCATTATTTGATTGAACCCCACTTTATACCAGAGGCTCTTACCGCAGATTCGTATCAAAACATTCCAGAAAATATTTTGCCTGAATTACCTGAAGACATTCCAGTTTTACTGTTTTACTGATGCACAGCTTATGGTTTATGCATGATGGTGCCACAGCGGATTTTAGTTTAAGAACTCGTTTATTTTTAGATGAGCGGCTCAGGAACATACGGATTGGTCGAGGTGCTGAATTCCCTAATCAAATCTGGCCTTCAAGGTCTCCAAACCCTATCGACTGGTTTTTGTGGGTTCACTTAAAGGCCGTAGACAGAAGGGAACAACTTTATAGGGACCTATATAGTTATGTACGCTATCCGAAATACATTAGATATATTAGAACGTGTACTTGGGTCAATGATACGATGAGCAGTAGCCTACGTGAATACTTGGACCTGGACATTTTGTAGTTTGAAGTTTCGTGACATTTGCTACGTCCAGGCGGAAAATATGGCGAATTGTAGTAACTGGAGAAGCCCGTGTTTCCGTCGGTTTTTTAAAATTATTCTGCTTAATTAAGAGACAATATTGATATTGTTTGAGCTCAAACTAATCTTCGAGAGCTACTACTCATCAATACTTTTCTGAACTAAATCAACTCTTGTGTGTGACAGATAATTTTATTTATTTGCAGGAAAATGTTGAATTTTCTAATACAAAATTTTCTAATCGTATACTTGAAAGGATAATGTAACCTTCCATATACTAGGCTGGCAAATGCTTTAAAGAAATTTTTGACGAAGAGCTTTTTATTCGTTGGAAATTTTATACTTGAGATAACGATGTCATTAGATGGTTAGCCTAGTTGCTGTACATTGTAACACTTCTCTTGTCACATGTTTTCAAATGTCCAATGTCTTAAAGTGCGTAATGTATTTGTTTTAATTTTAAATGTGTTTACGAGGTATTTTATTATGTATGCACTGTTGAGGTTTTAAGCATCTTTTAAATTAATAAGTCAACATTTTTTATTCGTTTATGTTGACAAAATTCCACGCCCCATTGAAGATGTAACAAAGGATTTTTAACATTTTGAAAGGTATTTTTAAGGCACTTTACAGACACTGTAAAATTTCTAATTAGAACATTGCTATTACAACATTTTAAATATAATATTTTTTAAGAATTTTATAATGTATCAGTTGAAAAATAGTACATAAACTATGGTGACCAACTTTTAGGTGAATACATTGAAAACGGATTAGTTGTTTTTTAGCAATTCATAATCTCGTTAAAAAACAAAATTCTTGCTCGTACTACTCTGCAAGGTACCAATTCCCCTATAATTTCTACAAAGATAAATAATGCTGTCTACTGTCTTACTTTATGGTTACATACCGAAAACATTACCGTAACATTACAGCAGCCATAAAGAATATTACAATAATATACATATTTTTGTGAACACCTCTGCCAACACTAAATTCACACTGTATATTTATTTGATGTATATTTGTTCGCCATGTATATAAAACAAAATATTTCACAACACTATAAACTCTGTTTTCTATTTTCAGCTACGCGAAACACCTAGCATTTGAATTGAGAAGATAGAAAAAATAAACAAGATCAAGAAAATTTTAAACAGTGACATAGGTTTACAACATCGGGAGTATGTTTGTTTATACTGGGTGTTTTGGTTAGAATCGCTCAGGTCGTAGATATATGGACGTGTGCTTAATAAAATAATATGTCAGTGTGCGGAAGCTCAAAGGAATTTTATAGAATATGTGTGAAAGTATCGGTAAGTTTGTAAGATCGTTACAGATATATTAACAGAAAAGTTGACCTAATAATAAATGCAAGTTATCAAGCTGCATTTTCTTGAATACTTCCCATAATAAAATCCAACTTTCAACTGTAATTAATACTTTATGCAAAATTTTAATCCTTATAAACAATTTAAGACTATGGGGATGCTTCCTCCTTCTATTGGGAATATTCGGATCCTGCTTTGCCCGGCTACATGCCAGTTACCTGGTAAGCAGCAAGCAGTACGGGTGGTTTGTTTCCCAAATCAGGGAAATCGGACTACACTCAAGCGAAATTATACCGCCCAATTAGTCACTCTAGTTTTCTAATGAAAACAATGGAGAGAATAGTAGACCGTCACATAAAGGTGGTGGTTTTGGTGGGGACACTAATCCATACCCAACAATATGCTTGCCAGGCGGGAAAGTCCAAGAATTCTTCATTACCTAGTTTATAGGGTGGCGGAAGTGTCTCACCGTGTAAAATACGCGTTGGGGTTGGGGGGTTTTTCTATATATCGAGGGCGCATTTGATAATCCATCTTCCGAATCGATCTGCCAAGCTGTGAGCAGACGTGGCACTCTCTATTATAGGGTGGATACGGGCTATGCTATCAAGGCGAACAGTCAGGGTGGCGAGGGCAGCCACAGGCTGCTCCCAAGGTGTGGTTTTCGCTTTATCCTTTGGTATCTAGTAGTATACAGCTTACTGCAGGAGCTGCATGAGGCTGCGTTTTAGGCTGAAGCCTATGCTGATGTTCTGGTTATCATTATTGATGACCAAGATATTGGTTGTACAGGGGCACTTCTGGAACAAGCAGCCCACCTAGTAGAAATATGGTATCACAAGGGTTCAGTGTCAGCCCAAACAAGGCCGAATTAGCATTCTTTACGAGGAAGCGTACGCTGAGAGAAATTCTTTCAGTCAACTTGTTTGGCCAGCCTTTGAGCTATAAAGTAAACTAACGGCTCATACTGGACTTTAAGTTGATTTGGAAGGAGCAAGTTAGCAGCTGCAATAAGAAGCGAATAATGCTCTATGGGATTGTAAAAAAACTTTTGGAAGTACGTGGGGCCGGAACTTTTAACAAGGGCGGAGAACATACTGCTCACCTCAGCAGATCAAGCAGACCCCCCAGATTTTGGAAACGGACAGTGGTATTGAAGTGAGTATGTATGAGGAAACCATATGGACGAGACTTGCTTTCGCTCTTGGGACTTATGCTACAAAGTCACAGGCCAAGATATGTGCACTTCTCAAATGCGAGCATGTAAACTTATTAAGAGCCATCAAGGGAAGGATATCTTCATCTGGTCGGACAACAGGACTGCTCTGTCAGTTCGTGAGTCTGATAGAGTTAATTTTGCGCTAGTGTCTGAGTGTAGGGACGCCTTAAGGGCCTTGGCCAAGAATAATAAGATCAGTCATGTTTGGGTTCCGGAATACTCGAATGTCCCGGAGAACGAGAGAATTTTGGTGGTAAGAGCGCATTTGTAAAGCCATTACCTTCCAATCAAACGCTCGTTACCACGACAGAGTTCCACAATGCGTCCAATAAGACCTGAGGCTGTAATGTGTGTCCTATAGTATGGCCGCCGCAATTCTAAGGAAAGCAATGAATGTGCGGGTCAAGAATCGATGGCAGACTACACCAGGAATCAGACAGACTAAGCTACTCTTGGGTAACTCAGCGCCTTGTACGGTAAGGATATTTCAGGCTCTGAGGCACATGGGACTCGTGAGTGCACCTCACGGGGCCCTATCATTTGCACAGGCATATGCACCTGCTGCGGATCGTAGAAGATCCAGACTTCAACTGGTATTTGGAAGATAAGGAATTCTCCACTCGTTGAAGATTATCCAGCCTTGGCTAGGCTATGAGGGGTGCACTTCGGAAGCTGTGTGCTGAACCCGGAGACCATAAAAAGGATCCAGCCGATGAAGCTGAGTGCCTTTGCTAGGGAGCGAGCTACCGTTCTGAATTGGTATATGAGTGGGCTCACAAAGAACCCAGACTGGTGGCATATGTGTAAGGGATCTCCCACCCCCAATTCAAGTTCTTTCATTTAAACGATTCTTGTTTCTATCATTCTGTAGACAATATACATGGTTGAAAAACTTCAGGTAATGATATGGCCAATCTACAGTGCAACTATGTAGAGCGGCAATGGGCAAAATAAGGCAAATATGGTAGCCAACATGATCGCCAACGATCATTAAATGATCATGACCTACAATGATGAACTATTTAAGAGAAACATCGACAATATATATTTCGTAACGTTGCTTCATTAGTAAAACTATTTTATTCACTTGACTCATCGTCATTCTTATCATTACTGTTCTCCTCCTGGATTATTTCTTCCATATCTTCATCAATACTGTCTATTTTCTTCGTTGTTTTTCTTATTTTTCTTCAAAATAGCTGGCAACGCTGGAACTTTCTATTTTTGTATTACTGTTTTGTCGTGAAACGTAGGACCTTCTCTGTTTTTTAGTGGATATGACTCAACACGCTAGTTTCTATCGAAGCTGGCATTATGAAATACGTGACACCCCTTTTGATTTCAATAAATTTCATCGAATTGACGAAGCTGCTGTTCCGAATATAAAATTCAACGCACAACAAAGTTTTTAATTGAAGTTTACTTTTTCCGAGGTGAAGTACACATTCAATCACTTAAATTACGGTTTGTGTTTCATCATGTTCTGTTCCTTGTAAATTAAGATTACATAAATCTCCAGCATAAAATATATCAAATAATTTTTAGTATTTAACTTCATCATTTAAATTTTTTTCCTTCTTTCAGTGTAGATGATGACTGGGATGACGGTGAAATATTTTCTTGGAGCATCATTTTAATACGATTTTGAAGGCCAATTGAATGGTACCATTTTCAGCCACTTACAAATAGTTTAAAATATGTTAAGCAACTTCACTAGTGTGCTGTCTCTTGGCTAACAAGATCTTGTAAATTAAGCTTGGTGTTTATGTCTTAGAACATTGGAAATGGATGGCACAAGCAGTTGGCTCTATATTGTTGTTTTCCCTTTGTTTTTTTTTTGTTAATAATTCAGAGAAAACTTGTTTTTGTCTAATGTGTTTCGCAATAATTTGTGCCTATACTATTACGTATCATGATTATTTTACGACCCGATTACTACGTATTTTGCAATATTTCCAATATATCAGTTAGCGTTAGGTCTTCAAAAATTTTCAAAATGTCCATTTCCATGAAAATATTTCCCTTTAGAATATAGGTATATTAATTATACTTATATACAATTCGCATACATTGATGTTAAAGACTTTTACTATGTCTGGATTTAATGCTAGCTAATCTAGAGACCCTCATGCATGATTATGGTGCTAAATTGTATATACATTGTGTAGAGGAAGACATAAAAAGCAGAAATAATAAAAAAATGGTCGGAGGGCAATAAATCTTAATAAAGTGATAAATATGAGGTGTCGCTTAAGACATCCATAAACATTTTGGTAATATTATCACGAATATAGCTGGCTTATATACTGCTTTAAATGAATTACATTAATTTGGTTGTGCAACATGACATTTTGGTTTTTGTTTTGGTATCGAAGAACCTAATTTTACTATTAATGTTTTGTTTCCTATAGATAATAAAGGAAAAATATTGATTCCATTGCAAGCGGTACTTTCTCCAGTCAAACTATGCTATTATTCAACGTCTTAGAAATTTAAATCGTTTTCGTAAATAGAACAAGTTTTGACTGAAGTTGAAACTGCGACTCTGGAAATTAAAGAATTTATTAGTAATGTTTGTACTTCTATCCAGGGACATCATAACTAAACCGGTCAACAAATGAACTTGGATGCCCTCATTGTTACCAAAAATTCAAAAGCCTGTATCTTTTTATATTCTGTAAGATTTTCGTAATATTTCCTTTTTCATATGTTCTGAATTTTTTAGGGTATTTATAACTGCTCGGCAAAAATGTATTGCCTTTGAAATATGCCCTGAAGTCTTCAAATAAGACAATGGTCCAAATATTGTATTTTAGAAGCCAAAAATATAAAGTCTCTCTTTTGGAGGTTTGTGGTATGTTTGATTTTTGTCAAATTTGGTGCTCTCCATTGGCGCCATTCGTCTTTGGATAATCAGTCATCCTGTATAATCCATTTGTTGCAAATACCCTTATTCAGCATATTGAACATAATTTAGGAGTTTTTTCATGTTTTGAATGAAATTACGGTATTTATAACTGCAAACTCGACAAAAATGCATTACTTTTGAGATATGCCCTGTAAGTCTTCAAATAAG
>MU185855.1:173641-186533 GCA_016904865.1 Pissodes strobi | reverse complement strand
TTAAGGGTATTATTTATGTCATATTCTCCAAGGTCGAAATTTGCCTCGACTAATATTATTCATATCGTAGCACTGACTACGTACCTTCGTTCACTGTTTATATTTGGTGTATTTAGGAGCTTTTAGTTATTTTCAAGTAAAGTAACTTATTAAAATATTCATATAATGCTAAAGCTTTTTGTTTTAATTACAAAATGACTTTAGAACTAGCCCTATGGTAAATTTTAGTGCCTAAGAGCACATCTCTTTTTGTTTAGAAAATCGATCAAGATCGAATCTGAAACAAAACGATCGATTAATGATTTTTTTGTACATTCAACCCTAAGCAAGGTGACAACATTTGTAATGAGAGGGGGTGTCGAGTGTTACCTCGTTTAAAAGGTATTTTGACCCTGATTAAATCCTAAAGGATGCAGAAGCTGTGATTTTCCCCGGTAATATGACAGCTTATCAAAATTGGTGTGGAAAAGGTTTTAGTTAATAGCTGATTTGTCAAAAGCTACAGATTTCAAAATGAGGTTTTGAAGGCCTTTAAAAGTGAGATATCACTGAAGCGTTGTGGCGTGGTTGAAGTTTACCCGTTAAATTCTAAAGGAAATATTTCTTTATTTGCAATTTTATTCATCAAAATGTTTAAAATGAAAACAAGGTTTTCACTTACTATTCTGATTAGTTTATTAAATGATGGAAAAACGTTATCTAACAATGTGTAACATTTCGAATGTAACTTGGTGACATTCTTGAATTATGCTATTTTACATATAACCCATTGATTTAGGCTGGGTAGATTATATTTTAGACTTCAGATGGCCCCATAGAGAAAAATCAACTGGAGTCAAATGAGATGACCTTGGTAAACACTCGATAAGAGCAATCCAGTTTTGGGAACGTTCTCATCTAAAAATCGACGCACCGGTTGGGAATTGTAGCATTGTAAATACTACAAAATCCAGTGGTGCGATTTCTTCCCTTTTACTGGTCGATTTGTGTTGTCGATACTCTCGCTACCTTACTTCCGAGTGCAACCCACCAGTATCGATGAATGCTGTTACGAGTTGCTCGAAGCGATGACTCTATTTGGAGCGTCCTCTTGACGGATGTCGTAGATGTTTCTTTTTTACAAAGGACGGGAAGAGTGCAGTTTTGAAATCTAAAATTATCGTTGATATTTTCGGCCATCAGAGCTAACTACTGCTTGATTTTGTCGTGAGATAAATTGGCATATGAGCTGCCCTGTGTATTTTCTCGAATAATCGGCACTATTGTATAATAACGATATAAAAAGGTTTGTTACTTGTTAGTGTGTCTGTATTGAATAGTTAAAATTATTTATAATTTAACTAGGGACCTTCCGTCGGACAGAATTTCCTTCATTGAGGCAGAACGTCCGGTTGCTGCCAGCTGCCTGTTCTATGCTGACCTAGAGAGCTCTCCGGTTCCATTTCTCCTGATAGAGGCCTTTTATCGAGGTGGTACGACCATATGGTGGAAAGTAGCTTAGCAGGACGCCCCGGTGGATTCTACCTCTAATAGAACTACTAGATACAAGTGGGCTCTACCTTTTTTTTATTTTATTTGTAATTAACCGTTAAACGACTGTAGGTCGTCTATTTTTTTTTATATCGTACCTAATACCGTTACTTATCGTTTTGTTCAATGAACTTATCTTTAAACGACTGTAGGTCGACTGCTATCTTATATTGTACATATTATTGTTACTTACCGTTTTTTGCTTATTAAACTTACTGATAAACAGCTTTAGGTCATCTGTTATCGCGTATTATATCTCTTCCTATTTCTTATTATATTTGCTTTAGAGATACTTATTTTCTTCATTATCATATCTGATATTATCTCGAGTAGAAAATTTATTTTGCTAATGATGATAATTATTTGATTTATTCTTGTATAGCCTCTATCTACTGGAACGATACGCTTTTACTGTGATTGGCTGTAAGCCTCATGGCAGTATACTATTTTGCTTAATGGCAATTTGCAAATTTAACTTGTCCTCTTAATACAGGTTCCGAAATGAGCTTACTTTGTTTTTACCTGTAGATATTTACCGGCTGCATTAATAAATTCCGTACATGCAATTGGCACCTAGGGGTTGTTATTGCTCAAACTGTTAACTTCACGCATGGCCCTCCGCCCATTCGCTCGCTCCCAAACTAACCCAAACTAACCTGAATTTAAAAAAATAAACAAACAAAACCTTTTAAAAATGTCTTGTCACTGACGGGAATCGAACCCGGTGCATCGTATCACAAGCACAACATCTAACCACTGCGTCACCAGGCCTGCTGAAAGCAATTCACTGGACCGCAAAGACATGCTGTTTTATAAACTGTTATTAAAGTCCGTACCTGAATTTGGCAACGAAGTACATTCCAGACACGATTTTTGCACCCGCGCGTCGATTGGATAGAAGTTGAATGGTTTGACCAATAAAAGTCCATGTGGTGACAAATAGATGTACGGAATGTACAAATGCTTACCGACTATATACCTATATTTACTTCACAGGTTAATGCATTGATTTGGTATATCTTTATTAACTAGTTATTGGTCTAATGATATTATCGCTGCCATGGGATTCATTTAGATTAGTTTTTGTTTAGTGAATACTTCTTATTTCTGGTACTTTATGACTAACTGCGTTTCTCAAGGATTCAAGGTTTAGTTTGAACTATGCCCAAACAGGATTTAGACAACCTTAATGTTATAGAACATTGATTAAAACTTAGTATCTTATTGTGATTTTATTTAATAGTCTAATATTCTAGATGATATAACTTTTAGAGAATCTTCTCATTAGTTTGTTAGCGATATCATAAACTCAATTTAATTTGAGACAGAATTAATTTAGAGTTTTTATGAAAGCATTTAATATTTAAATAAATAATTTAGTTAAAATCCAGATGATTATCTTGGTAAGCTAAAGTGGAAGGTATAAGAATATATTTTAAAATTTCACAATATTCTTACCTAAGGTATGTTTCCAAATTTTATTGCCCTGATTTCAAGGTTCAAAAACCATTGATATATTCTTAGTTAAAAATTTAGTGGCGCCTTCGCCTACCTGTCATCTGAAAGACCAACAACTTAAGTTATTGTTGAAACCGCTGAGTAAACCCGCCATATGTACTGGTTGTTAAGCAATTAACCAAGCGTGTTACAGAATGCTGTACTACATCATCATTTACTACTTATATTGATTTTAAATTATAAGTTAACAAAAGTTAAATTTGTAATAGCTATTTAAGTTACTATATTAAGTAACATGTTTGCTAACTTTATGAGCAGGAAGTCGTAAAAAACTCACACCTCTTTGAAATAAAATCCCCGAAGATTCAAACTTTCCGACAAAAGTTCGCCAATTTGGCAGATACACTAAAATAAATTCCTAGGACCTGCTTCGAAGTTTATCCTTATTATCCAGAATTCTGCTCAATTTCCTTCACTGGGAATAAAATTTAAGCCGTTTAGGTAATAAGTAATCGCGTATTGACTATAAATTAAAGTGTTCTCGGTTGAGGACATTTTTTTTTTGTTGAAAAATTGTAGCATTAAGCCATATTGTTTTTGGAAATATATTTTAAACAGCTATCCGTAAATAAATTGTACATAAACAAATTGAGTAGTCGTGTATTTTCCTGCGTTTGTGCATTTTAATTGATGATTTTGCTGTTGCATAATATGAAAATTCATAAATATCAATACCTAGCTAATAATATTAGATACATGATATGAAAACTACACTGTTATTTTAATATATTTAACCACAGCACAACTATAGTAAATAATAATTTGAAACATGCCAAATATATTTTTTATTTTCCCACGTAACTCGGCGCTAAATTTGGTATACAATGTTTTCAGGTTTACCGAATGTGCTCACTGTTAGGCTTAATATTACTAGTCTTACTCTTCCAATTCCAGCACTTATTTGCTTCTACAAAAACTTACACTTTGACTGCAAAATGCCTAAAAATAAAATTAGTTCTTCATTTTCAATGTTTTCAAGTGAAATGGTATATTCATCAGTGTCATTTATGCTTATCAAGTTCTTCATATTACATCCTTTTAAAAAAGCGGAATTTGCATCTTGTGTCGAGAATGCTTTCGGTGTCATCAAGCTGAAAGGCAACTTTAAAGTTGATTGTCAAAGTAACAGCCTTGTGGCTATCATAATTATTTTTCTCTAGTTTGTGAATTATCACTCGGACAGATAGTGAAGCCGTGAGAAATTTCCTTCACTATTGTCAACTATTACTCTGCAGCTAAATTTCCTGCTTTGGTAAGCTATGGTGGTTGCTATTAGAATATTCTCCGCCTTCCAAGGTGATACTTGTTATAAGAACTATAATTATATGAGTGAAATTTGCCACGTCACCTATAAATTGACAACATGAACGAAGTAACTTTTAAAATCGTCATTTGTCATTTTTGTCTGCGTATGACATAGGTTATGATCATTTACATCAGTGGCAATACTCAATTAGTAGAGTATCTAGCATTTGCTTTGGTACACGTCACTCGTGTCAGTTAAAAACTAATAGGCACGGATGCTCCATCAATTCGCTGGTATAGGTGAGGAAATAGATCACCATTTAATACTTACTTACTTTACTTTTTCGTGTACGGAAAACTATGGTTTCTCAGCCCAAATTCGGGCCACGTCTAATGCTTCTTGTGTGTGGAGCCATAGGTTTTCGAGGGTATATATGTGGGGACAGGCGAGGCACTGGAAGAGGTATTCCATGTCCTAGATACCACCGCAATCCCACTTCTCGTCATATTCGTTCAGCAGGCCCCATTTAGTTAGGTTGGATTTCACTGGAGCGACTTCAGTTCTAATGCGGTTCAGCGCTCTGCAGGTCTTCTAATCCCTGGGTGCCCCGTTGGTTGGATCCTCTCTTGGTGGATAGTTGACGCACTGCTGAGGAATCGGTGCCTTGATATTAGTCTGTATTTTTGCAGCAAGATGTCGGCTGTATCAGGTAATATTTGAAAGATGTCAGGATCAAAAATATGCGCGTGTCTGAATTTTGACAGGGGGCAGAATCTTGTAAAGGAATCTCTTTTAGAAGTTTTACCAGAAATCCAATCTGAGAAAAAATATGTAAATATTGTTGTTTCAAAAATGCATTTTTAAACAGCTATCTGTTAATAATTTATATATAAGCAATTCTACATTTAGTAATTGTGTACTATCCTGAATGTGGGCACTTTAATTGATGATTGTGGTGTTGCTTATTATGAAAATTCAGCAATATCAGTACCTAGCTATTATTATTAGATACATCATATGGAAACTACATTGTTATTTTAATATATTTAATGTGCCCAATGTTAGGCTTAATATTACTGTCCTGCTCTTCAAATTGTCGCACTTGTTTGTTTCTATAAATATTTACAAGAATTTTTTATGGCGAAATGCCTAAAAATAAAATGAGTTTATCATTTTCAAAATTTCAAGTACAGCGGAGAGCCCGTCTTGTGAATGACCCAGAGCATACTAAAGACCTTGATTGCTTTGAACATCGAAGAAAAGTGGCGAGCCTATCTTTTTACTATCGATACTACTACGAAAAGTGTTCGAACGAACTGGCATTTATGATTCCGCCTAGAGTTGTGCCAAAGAGAAACACCCGTCATCAGCATACGATAGTTGCCAACACTTAGGATGTCGCTGTTTCGGGATTCCTTTGTCTGGAGGACTGCCTCGCTCTGGAATGGACTTCCTAGTAACGTGTTACCCGAAACGGCCACCATCGCCTCCGCGCGCGCACCACTCGTTGAGCGGTGTGGGATTTTCATTTTGTGTGTGCGCCACACATAATTTTTTTTAATTATTAAGAATATTTATATTTATGAAATTCTCCATACTACTGTAATGTACATCTGGCTCATTCGCCAATTTGTAAGGATAGTTAATTTATTTAATTTAATTAAGCATGAAAATAGGGTGTTGATTGGATTAACAGTTCTCTTGTCAATTTTACTATTTTTTTATTGTGGGCGCCACGCCCTTAGAGACAATGCAAACAGAAAATATAGAATATTTAGATACCAATAATTATGAATTTATGAAGATAAGAACAATTAGTGTCTTATAGAGCCCAGTCCTACAGTAAATCAAAGAAACTATTTTTAAAAACAATATATTAATTTAACTACTAATTTACAAGTATTAATGATGAGGTTAAAAAAAAAACTGTTGAAGTTCATATAATCGGATGTAAATACAACTTATAATATGAAGTTTAAGCTTTGACTAAATTGACTAGCAATGTGAACAATAAAACAAATTTAATTATTATAATAAGTTGGTCTTTCCAAAAAAAATTCTCCTTGGACGTTCAAATACTTAACTCGTCTAGTTATCTGCAACCACGTGATCGGTTGGGACCTCCACTGGAAACCTCTTCCGCCTGTACCTAAGCTCACCCGCTATAGGCGTATCCAGGGCTTACCGGAAATCCTAGTCATGATTCCCAAATGGTTGTGTACAGTTGAAGTCTTGGAGAAGTTGTTACATAAAAAAAATGGACAAATTTTAAACCAACTTATACTGCATATTAAATAATTATTCAGGAAAGTATTCTGTGGACCTCAGTTCGATATAGGAGGTTTAATCCGACAAGTTGATAATTTACTAGTTACAGCAGATATAATCAGAACTTAAATTACAATTATAAGTTCAGCAAAAATTATAAATAACTATGGTTAAATAACACTATAAATAATTACTGTTACTCAAGATATTTCTTTTCTTTACTTTAAGATATGAAATTCCAAAGAAGTCCAAACAGTGGCTCTCGGCAACTTCAAATAGAAGATAACTAGATTTTTATGATAAATAAGAAAATCGAGGTATAACCTCTCTATAAATGAGTCTAATTATAACTCAAAATAAGTAATTTCTATGACTTTTTTTATATGGCCTTTGGCACATAAACGATCATTGAAAAAATGGAAAAACGAGGTACAACCTCTCTTTAATGAATCTTATGACACCAGATAAGTAATTTCTATTACTTAATCTATAAATATGGCCCTTGGCACATAAATAATAATTGAACGTCAATTACGTCTCAATTAATTAAAGATAAAGATAAGATAATCACTATCTCGTCTTGAGATAGGAACTTAGATAAACGATAAAGAAAAATAAACCAGGTAAATTTACACACGTGTACTTAAACTCCAAATATATGTAAATTATTGTCGGCACATCATTAATAAAACGTGACTCAGTAAGTGCTAATAATTGTATGCTTCGCTTGATGTTACAAATAAACTGAAATATTAATGAAATAAGCCTGAAAAGAAAAAAATATTAAACTAGCAATATTAGGAGAGAAAATTCGAAGGAATTCTACTGAAAATTCAATTTACTACCTTTACAGGAAAAGATAAAATCCGCTCTGAGAATCTCCCAAATAATATTGTCCAATCTAAATAAAAATACGTAAAATAATATGTGTGACCGTTAAACGATGAAATAATTTCGTTTTCTATAAATTTGGATTAAACCATTATCAAATTCCACGAATTTGACCAATAAGATAGGCAATTATCCACCAAAAAAAAACGGTATTCAAACCTAAAGGTCACCACAAAAAATTAAGATTGTTGAAATCGTCAATTACTCGAAAGTGCAATATAAAAATGCTAAATTCTCGCTTTAGCCGAATATAATTAAGTGAATCGGAAAAAATTATTACTTATGTATTTGAAAAATGAAAAGATTATTGAAAATATGCAGGATGAATAAAATATTTTGAGATCAGAAAATTAATAACACTTACCGCGTCAAACGTTCTCGCAAAGATAAAACGACCTTTCTTTCAAAATTTTGTACGTTATACCTATTCTGACTTCCGATGCTCGGATTGGGCAATTTAAAACATGTGACAACCGTTGTAGAAAAGTCGGCATCAAACTACCGAAACACTCAGCGTACGCTAAATGTAGCAATCTATTGTAGATTGCATGCTTAAATTACAGGTATTGAACAACGTACTACGCCCTTCAATTGCCAATTATACAAGATAAGCCCGTGTCCGAACAGATGGCATTCACTCAATCAAGAAATCTGCAATGACACGAATCCATAATTATGGATATAAATCTGCGTACCTGTTCTTCTTAAATAGTTAATTGTGCGAAATATATCCATTCACCGATAGGTGTCACTGCCGATTAATATAGCGAACATCGAAAACCATTGATAAATAGATAGAATTAGTGGAGCGGATAGACTAATATTATTTGTTAACTTATATTTCGTTACACTATACCTTTTTAAACAAACAGAATCCCTGAGCGTCCAAAAGACTTTGCTAGCCTCCTGAATCTATTCTTAACAATTAATCCTGATGTCTACACCGTAACTAACCTAACCTCCGTTGGACTCATGAGACTACAATCTTATCTCTACAACCTGTGAACTTGCTTTCAAAGCACAGGAGCCACAGGCACCCAGAATTGTCTAGCTCTACAAATCTGCAAAGTGGCGTGGTCTTCGCGAGCTTTATTTTTCTTTTCCTTGGAAACAGGTCCGCTTTAGAAATCAAAGCACCTCTGAATCTGCTGATGAGATAGCTCAAGTTATCCTAGCTGGTATGAAGGCTTACATCCCCTCTTCTATGAAAAGTATCTCAAACATGGTTTGGGAAAAACTGCTCAAGAGCGGTCAATGCTAAAAATGCCGCATACCGCAAATGGCGCTAAGATGCGATAGCCGAAAAACGAAATTCATCACGATTATGTGCATATTGTATATTTTTATGTGTGTCTTTTGTGTATGTATATGCTTGTTTTATAAGTGGGTTTGAGACTGAGATAAAAGTAATGTAAAAATTTAAAAAAAGGAACACAACCTAGATACCTACCTGGCATGTTGTCTTTAAATGGATTGTGTCGTTCATCGACATCCATGAATTATTTCACTGAATATTGAAGGTTAATTTTTCTTTTTGAAAAAGTATTGCGTTGATTTTCTATAATCTACTAAACCAGCTGATGTTCTCTTTCATCCGTTAAATGAATTTTAGGTCCTTGTCTTACTTTAGTAAATTTTGAACTTAATCTAAACCGCAAGCGCGCTCGAGGGATAGCGTTTTTTTTGCCACATATTTTTTGCATCTCCATTTTTAATTTCAGTAAGAGTCTTTTGAATTGTATCCCCATTATAAGTCTTTGGGTTATTTGTTTTATTTTTTTGGTTATCATTTGGCATCTAAAAATATGTATTCATTTAGTTAATCTTCTAAGCTAATGGTTGATTAAATATTAATACATAATTTTGTTTAATACGGTTTACATATTACTTACACCCTTGTGCAACTGTTAAAGGTTAAAATGCAACTAATGCAACGTCATTATGAAGCAGGGTTGCCAGATTTAATGAAATAGTCTTTTATTATAAATATTTTGGAGGCTTATTAAAAAATAAATAAAATCGATTAATAGTGTCAATAACTGGCTGAGTGCCAACTATTGGGCTGCTTACCCTGTCAGATTATTCATGCAAAGGTTTATTAGTGACGTGGATTTGAAACACGTCATAAATTGATCCTTGCAAATTATATATGCCGCTTCAAAAACCACTGCTAACCCAAGCTGTTCTCAAAGTTACATGCTTGATTTGCGTTTTTAGTTAGGAAGTTTTAACTCCTCCCATACTGCATGTTGCTATACTCAATATAGATAAATTTTAATTTACTTAAACTTGATATTTGGGAATTTTGTTCAAGTCCTGCCCTGTAAACGATACAAGAACATTTTATGTTTGACTTTAGCCTTCAAACGAGAGACCAAATTTATAACAGCAGTTCACGTTGACGCACCTTTTTATCGCACAACGAATTTCTTTACTTAACAAAAGTTCGCTAACTTCGGGTAATAAACACAAACGAGGCTCTGAAGTATAAAACAATGGAAGCACTTCTTCGTCACTTAGTAAGTTGGCTTAATGTAAACCGAGTAGTGTTTCCAATTCATTCAAATGAACTAAATAAGAAAATAAATGCACATTGAGATAGACAACGAGTTCTCTCTTCGTGCCTTATTTTCCACAGAGATGGACTCTCGATAGTGATATTAGAGCTATATACAAAATTACTAAGCAGATTGAGAAATTTTGTCCTCAAAATTCAATTTTTTTTAATACGTTAATTTAAATATAGTTCATTAATTGCCCTCTGCGTCTGACAAAAAATATTATAATTAAAGTTATATAGTTTTTTTGATTTCATATTTAAAATAAGTTCATAACTTTGAGTTGCTAATTATTTAGTATTGAAGTAAAACAATGTTTGCAGTGTTTTTCACGAACAAATTTAGAAAATATATAATATTGCTCTTTATATATTTTGTAATGATTATATCAATAATCCTAGCATATTGCACCACAGCAATAAATAATAAATATATATTAACTTAGTTCAAATATTTGTGTGCTCCAAATGCTAATAATACATTTAACATTATAATAGCTTAAGGGCTCTTTATGCAAAGAAATTTTCATTTTAAAACACTCGTACAACATGTATTTATGATGTTAACAAAAAATATTTATAAAAGGCCTGTAGTATTTTCTGAATGGCGAAAAACACTTACTAGGTGAAAAAAAAGTACAAGGTTTTGAACAACATATTTTCCTGAAACACCGAATTTTGTATACAGGCAAAACTAGATTTTCATGTATTGTCAATCTGGTCATCTAGAGCAGATCTGAATCTGAGTTGATTTGTCTGGAAACACTTATGCATCTTTGTGGAGAAAATTCTGAAATGTTCGAACTGTAATTGAGCAGAGCTTTAATTTTTTTTATGTTCTGCACACACACAAAAGGAAAAATCCTATACCACTCAACGGGTGGTACGTGTGTGGAAATGACGGTGGACGTTGTAGTTTTCGGGAAAGACGTTACTCCGAAGTCCATTCCAGAACGAGACAGTTCTCCAGAAAAGGAAGTCTCCTAACAGCGACGTCTTATGTGTTCACAACTGAATCGTATGTTAACTAGCAGCTTGTGTCTGACGGATATTTATGTATGGCCCAACTCTGGGCGGAATCACCCAACTCTTGCGAACACCTTCTGTAGTAGTATCGATAGTAATGAGATAGGTCCGCCACTTTTCTTCGATTAGTCAACTCTGGACCATCCATAAGGCGGACTACTCTTTTCTGTATGGAATCAAACATCTTGAACAAGTGTTTGGGTGCCGAGCTCGACACATGGAAATAGATCCAGACTATCTGGGCCTTACATAGCAGTAAGAGCTAAGGTGGATACAACTTTTCTACTCTATAGAGTGCTCTTAGCTTTCGTGCTGCTGTCTTGTCGATTTTGGTGACGTGATTATGCCAAGACATGTGGTTTTCTAGGTTGACGCCCAGAAAGCTTGTGGACAAGGCCAGAGCCAATGTGCGTCCCGTCATTGATAAGTCGAGTCCGGCAGTGTTTGCCTATTTTGAGAAAAAAGCTGCTTGAGTCTTTCCTGCGTTAAACTAGACATTGTTCTCCTCACACCATTCCACGATGGAATTCATATCCTCATTGATAGCGGCAAACTGATTGTCCCTCGCATTGGAAAATAGCGGCCGTCATGGGAGTCCTGAGCGCATTTCCAGCTAGAACGAAAGCATGTAGTTCTGTATGATAGTGAAAAAAGCCTGCCTAGTGGAGCTGTTAGTTCAGCAGCACATTTCTTAAGCACTATTGCGGGAACGCCATCCGGGCCTGTGGCCTTGTTAGAAAGCCCTTATCTATAATATAGGCTTTCTATAGGGCGAGACCAATCGGGAGAAAAACTTCGTAACGGTACGTCGGATCGCTCTGGGACTTATACCTATCGATTTGTAATCGAAAAAAAAAATTTTGATTTTTTGTCTGTATGTGTGTATGTATGTATGTATGTGATGAAATCGATTACAGGTCGCAATTTTGAAGATAGCGACTTGAAATTTGGCATGGAGGTGGAGGTCCACAAACCCTCGGAACCTATTGATTTTGGTTACGATCGGTTAATATACAGGGTGTGAAAACAGGACAAGTTACCGTTTTTTGACGTTTTTTTGGCATTTTTGTCCGTGTAAACAAGGACCAACTTTTCTATTTTTTGATGTCAAATGAAAGTATTCGGTAAGACACGTATTTTTGTTCCTTTGCTCTTTTGCTCTAATTGTTATACAGGGTGTGAAAACAGGACAAGTTACCGTTTGTTGGCATTTACTGGTCGCAATTTTGAAGATGGCGACTTGAAATTTGGCATAGAGGTAGAGGTCCACAAACCCTTGAAACCTATTGATTTTGGTTACGATCGATTAATATACAGGGTGTGAAAACAGGACAAGTTACTGTTTTTTGCCATTTTTGTCCGTGTTAGCAAGGATAATATTCTTTTTTTTTATGTCAAATGATAGTATTCGGTAAGACACGTATTTTTGTTCCTTTGCTCTTTTGCTCTAATTGTTATACAGGGTGTGAAAACAGGGCAAGTTACCGTGTTTTTGGCATTAAAGGTCGCAATTTTGAAGATAGCGACTTGAAATTTGGCATAAAGTTAGAAGTCCACAAACCCTCGAAGCCTATTGATTTTGGATACTATCGCTTAATATACAGGGTGTGAAAACAGGACAAGTTATGGTTTTTTGGCATTTACAGGTCGCAATTTTTAAGATAGCGACTTGAAATTTGGCATAGAGGTAGAGGTCCACAGACCCTCGAAGCCTGTTGATTTTGGTTACAATCAGTTAATATACAGGGTGTGAAAATAGGACAAGTTACCGTTTTTTGGCATTTACAGGTCGCAATTTTGAAGATAGCGACTTGAAATTTGGCATAGAGGTAGAGGTCCACAGACCCTCGAAGCCT